>CABHPR010139376.1:0-35082 GCA_902168415.1 Peromyscus melanophrys | reverse complement strand
CTTTTACAGCCTATCAGGAGTCCAAGTTGGAATGTATATTGCAATCATTGCTCCGAAGTAACTTGTTTCTGACTGACATAAACACTGAAGTGGTAAGCAGGGTCTCATTGGGTTCATAAGGTCTCTGTGACCAGTCATCATAATACTCAACACACTGGGTTTTGTATTTCAAAATTTGCAAATCATGTATGATATCAGTCAAAACATACTATGATTAAAAACATCTTTCAGTGTTCATAAATACATTCTGTTGACCTACTGCTCTGCCTCTGTTTACAGGCTAAATCCATACCTAATAGCTATGTCTTTAAACAGAATGCAAAACTCCTAATCTCACTAAGGTTTGCTTTGTTCATTTAGCAAATGGAAGTGTAGTGTTTAGTAAAAGTGAAGAAGGAATTATAGTTTTGAATCTGAGTTATTTAGCACATAAGGGCTGCTGGAAGAGGGAGAGTTGGAGTTTTTGTTTTGTTTTGGTTTGGTTTTTAAATGATGTGACCTCTGGTAGTATGGTCACATAGCAGAGCAGGCCTCAATACTAAGATTAGCTTGGGAACATCACAAACTGCACTTGATCAAAAAAGAAGGAGGAGGAAAGGAAGGAAGGAAGGAAAGAAGGAAGGAAGAAAAGAAAGAGAGAGAAAGAAAGAGTGAAAGAAAAAGAAAGGAAGAGAAAGAAAGAAAGAGAGAAAGAGAGGGAGGGAGGGAGAGAGGGAGGGAGGGAGGGAGGGAGGGAGGGAGGGAGGAAGGAAGGAAGGAAGGAAGGAAGGAAGGAAGGAAGGAAGGAAGGAAAGAAGAAAGAAGAATGGAAGGAAGGAAGAAAGGGAGGGAGGGAGGGAGGGAGGGAGGGAGGGAAGGAGGGAGGGAGGAAGGAAAAGGTAATTTCAAAGTTGGGTGGGAAAGAAGGATGAGAGGATTGAGAGAGTGATAAAACAAGGAGTTGGGGTACAGGTAAATATGCTCAAAATACATTGTCTAAAGTTCTCAAAAAATTAACAGAACTATTAGAAACTACACTGTATCTAGACTTCTACCTTGACTATCCTTGAATGTGGAAAAGGAGAACCCAGAGGGTAGGTCCAAGAAAACCAGTGTGACCCATAAGCCAACACATGGCACACTAACCAAAGTCATCAATCTACATCATGAGGAAAGAAGTAGAGCAAATAGTACATAAGTTCACTCATTATTATTACTTAAAAGTGGCTTGAAATAAATTATAGTGTCCATCAAACACATCCATCAACTTTTAAGAGCAGACATAAAATGCTCATTTCATTCATTATTATGTAGTCCAAACCAACATTTCTGTATTAAGGAGGAGTGCTATTGGATCAAGGGGCTGACACCAGTGAAATCATTTGAAAGGATTTTTACAGAATTAATGCCTGTCAGCTTATCCAAACATTTGGACAAAAACCATTGTAGGCAAATTACTGACACTTCACTGCTTCTCCTTGCCTTTCCTAAATAGAGACACTAAGGGGATCTCTGAACAAATGTGCGTTTCAATCTCATTTTGCACTAAAGCCATCTCAGTTGGTGATTTCTTTACACCCTTCTTTGTTACGGACAAGAAAATAACTCAAGTCAGGGATGCTCTGCAGTTTCCCAGGCAGCCCACTAGCCTGATCGTCAAGGATTTCATTTTAGAAACGTGAAGTTTAGATAATGAATTTTTAAAATGTAACCATATGATGTCATAGCCCACTAGTTTAGAGTGAAATACCATGCATGTTCTCTCACAGGACAGGTCTTCATCTACCTCTGGAGTGGACACCACTTTTCACACAATCACACTTCTGAAGTTTAACTGGATTTTTAAAAGACAATCAGAAAGCTGCCATGACATCTCATATCACCTCAACAGACACTCCACATAACCTAACACATTAGGAAAAAAAACAATTGCCTCAATTAAGCAAGATAGACCTAAAACTACTTTAACCCTCCCACATAATGTGGCAAGTAATTAAATGGTGATATTTTTTCCTACCTGTCCTCATGTTCAACTTAAAATTTTCCATTTTATAATATAAATATTTTTCAGTCATTAATTCAATGTTGTTTTCAGTTTTTCCTGCACCAAGAACACAATTATACAAACCAAGTGACTTTTCCC
The DNA here is from genome assembly GCA_902168415.1 of Peromyscus melanophrys. Lineage (NCBI taxonomy): Eukaryota > Metazoa > Chordata > Mammalia > Rodentia > Cricetidae > Peromyscus > Peromyscus melanophrys. The sequence continues at coordinate 32,960 of CABHPR010139376.1, read as the reverse complement.
CAGGAGTCAGGAACTCAGTGAAAGACTACATGCAAGGCATATATGCTATACATTCATTTTGTTCCCATACTACAACTTAGACAATTTAAATAATGATTTCATCACTCATCAAATGTCACAGCTAAAATACTGAGGCCTATAGAAATGTTTGTACTTGTTAGATGAGACCACATGAAGGTGCCGTTTTAAGATTAGAATTAGTCAGTAGCTGTAAGTTCACACAGCTCAGCCTAATTAATATACCACTGTTGCTGTGGGATGTTCTGTATGTTAAATGTGTTGCTCTGATTAGTTAATAAAACACTGATTGGCCAGTAGCCAGGCAGGAAGTATAGGCGGGACAAGGAGAGAAGAAAATTCTGGGAAGTGGAAGGCTGAGGCAGAGAGATGCTGCCAGCCACCACCATGACAAGCAAGATGTAAGGTACCAAAAGGCCACGAGCCATGTGGCAACTTAGAGACTAATAGAAATGGATTAATTTAAGATATAAGAACAGTTAACAAGAAGCCTGCCACGGCCATACACTTTGTAAGCAATATAAGTCTCTGCGTGTTTACTTGGTTGGGTCTGAGCAGCTGCAGGACTGGCAGGTGAGAGAGATTTGTCCTGACCGTGGGCCAGGCAGGAAAACTCTAGCTACACACTGTAGTACCTTCCTCTCCAGTTCAACTTTTTTTTTTATTAAAAATAGATTATTCTCTCATACAATACATCTTAACCACAGTCTCCCCTACTTGCACTCCTCCTAGCTCCCACCACCACCTCCCCTCTCCCCCAGATCTTCATCAAAGAGCAGGCCTCCAAAAGACGACAGAAAACAGGACAAAAGATACAATAAGACAAGGCAAAAGCCCACATTTTGCCTGCTCCTGGGACTGTTTTCCTCCTATTGGGTTGCTTTGTCCAGTCAAACTTTCAAATTATTTTTGGCAATCACCGATAATAAATAGTGCTATATTATATATTCAGTCATGTGTATCAGGCTTTTTGTTTTGGGGCCACCAACCAGCTCCCAAATCAAGACACAGAGACTTATTATTAGTTATGAATGTTCTGCCTTATCTTAGTCCTTATTTTAAGATTTCTCTTTATCTACGTTTTGCCTTGGAGCTTTTTCCCTTTCTTTCTATATGTCCTACTCTGTCTCTACTGGCTGGTGGCTACCTGGCTGGCCCTGGGCGTCTCACTCTTTCTCCCTCGCTCTCCCCTCTTTCTTCTCTTCTCCTTCTCTCTTCTTCTCCTCTTACTTATTCTCTCTTCCTGCCAGCCCAGCCTGTCCCTATCGTCTGCCTAGCTATTGGCCATTCAGCTCTTTATTAGACCAATCAGATGCCTTAGGCAGGCAAGAAACAACACATCTTTTCATAATTAAACAATTTCAGCATAAACCAATGTAACACACCATCACATAGTTAAATAGTCCATAGCATAAACAAATGTAACACATCTTTGCCTAGTTAAAGTAATATTCCACAACAGTCATGTAATTATTTATATTTATCCATACATACCCTATGAAAAATTCCTATAAACAAGATATCTATTAACTTCAATGTATCTAAAAAACCTTTTTTTGATACAAAGTCTTTCCATGTAGCTCTAGCTAGCTTGGAACTTTCTATGGCCCATGCTGGCTTTGAACTGCCTCTGTCTCAAAAGCATTTGAACTGCTTAGGCATGGGTGTGCATGTGTTTAATACCAGTTCTCAGAGTGCAGAGACAGATGGATAGCTGTGAATTCAAGGCAAACATGGCCAAAAAGAGGGTTTCAGGACAGCCAGGGCAATATGTGAGATCCTGTCTCAAACCCCAACAACCCCAAAACAGAGTGCTGGGCCTAAAAGCATGTACCACTACTCCCAGCACCCTTCCATTTTTTGAACATTTATTTTTTAATTGTGTTTAGAAGACCTGGCTCAGATTATTATTTTCATTTCAATTTGACTTAGATTATCTCAAAACTAAATTGCAAAGGCCAGTGAGATGCTCAGCAGGTGAAGGCACTTGATATCCAAGTCTATCTTCTAAATATTTCATGTGTGACCATTTTAAACTTAGAGTTTTCTGTGCATTCTTGATTCTTAAGGAAACAAACACTTAAAGTACTTATAGTACCTACTCAGCATATCTCGGGCTTATTACCTAATTATGCATATTTTTTTCTTCTAGTGTTATACAAGTATGATGAAATAGTAGAATTGAATTTGTTCTTTGAAGAGTTAAGATTCACTTATATCCTGTGTAGAGTTGGTTGGCTTGGCAACAACTGCACATGTAGAGCCATTCATTCTAGCAAGCACAAGGCCCTGGGCTAGGTCCTCAGCTCAAGAAAAAAAAATCTTAATAATAAATAATTTTTTCTCTTAATATTTCAAATTGTTGTTTCTTTTCAGTTTGCTATGTATTTGTTAAGGGTGGTTGTTTGGTTCTGTGGTTTTGTCTTTGGTTCTTGGGGTCTTTTTTGGTAATTTTTTTGTTGTTATTGTTGTTGGGTACCTATTTTAAAAACAAACTAATGAATTGCAAAGAATCTAGCCTACATGTGTCAAACACATTTGGACTGGATAAATTTAAATAGTCAAGAAAAAAACAAAAACACTGTTCAAGATGGCTGGAACTGAAAGAGACAGAACTGAGCATCACTAAACTCAAGGTTGGAACATATCTAGACCTATAGTGGGCCAAGGGAAAAGCTTTTGATGCTGTGGGAAGATAAATGTGATGAGACTGTGTTTACTAATTAGCATTCACCTGAAATCAGGAGCTTAAGTTCCAACAAAGATTAGAGAGCAGAGGCTACCATTGTCTTTAATGGCATGTCAAAGAGATGAGTCCAGGTCCTTAGAAAGAAAACTGGAAAGAAGTTGAGAAAAGAGTGAGAGAGAGAGAGAGAGAGAGAGAGAGAGAGAGAGAGAGAGAGAGAGAGAAATTAGCAATTATATATGTTTCCTAAAGTAAACCCAAGAGAAGAGGAATCAGAGGCTTCATGTTGGGAATTTTCAGCCTGAGGCTAGCGAGATGGCTCCACAGGTAAGAAATTTGTGAAAGCCTCATAGCCTGAGTTTGATGCCTGGAACCCATGTAAAAGTGGAAGGGGAGAACCGACTCCACACAATTGTCCTCTGATTTCCACATGCACACCATGGCATCACACACACACACACACACACACACACACACACACACACACACACATGCTCTATAAGCACAGTAATGATAAATTTAATTTAATGTAAAGGTTAACTCTTTAAATGAATAAAGTTAATCAAGCTAAGTGAAAACAAGGCGGTTGTGGTAGTTACCACTTGTCTTTCTGCCATTTTTGGTCTCTTTCTGTGTTTCGTGAGTGATGGAGAACCTGCACTTCTAGCCCACCTCAGCAGCAAGGTGAATCCCATTAGGGTTCTCAGCTGACTTTGGGTTGAGGGTTTTCACTTGTTTTTTGCTTTTGTTGTTGTTTTCACTTTGCCCAGTCTCTCATTACACCATGTAGATGTAACCGACCGTCTTATTAAATAAGAAACACAGAGCCGATTCAGAGAAGAAAGCCAAGAGGTCAGAGCGATATCTAAGAGCTGAGATTAAAAACCTCACCCTTCCTGCCACTGCTGTCCTACCTCTCTGCAAGAGACCTCTCTGAAAGAGACCTACTTCCTGTCTGTCTGTCTTTATATAGACTTCCTGTTCTACCTTCTCATTGGTTGTAAACCCAACCACATGACTGCCTCGTCACTGCCTGTCTGTACAGACCTCCAGGTCTTCTATGGTTGGTATTGAGATTAAAGGCGTGTGTCTCCAATGCTGGCTGTATCCTTGAACACACAGAGATCTACCTAGTTCTGCCTACCAAGTGCTGGGATTAAAGGCATGCACCACCACTGCCCTGGCTTTTGCTATGGCTTGCTAATAGCTCTGACCCCTAGGCAACTTTATTTATTAACATACAAATAAAATCACATTTCAGTACAAATAAAATACCACTATAACACCGTGTTCTCATCTGGCCTTAATTGGACCACTGTGCTTTTGATTTATTTTGGATGCCACTGCAACATGTTCTAACATGCTCTAGCAGGTGTTGTAATCATCCATGCACAAAATGGGTTGTTTGTTTTATATTCTACACATGTATTCTATATGTGTGAGTGATTTGCCTGTGTGAGTGTATGAAAAGTCAGAAAATGGTATCAGATCCCCTGGAACTAGAGTTCCAGATGTTTGTAAGCCAACATATAAGTGCTAGGAATGGAACCCAGGTTCTCTGCAAGAGCAACAAGTGCTCTTCACCACTGAGCCATCTCTCTAGCCCACATTCTGCCATATTTTGAAATTATGTCTTTATCTTCTAAGACAAAGTGAACCATGTATATTCCTCATGATGGCAGGAAAGTTTGTATTTTCAGTATTTCATGGTGAGACAGGTTCTGCCCCTAAGTCTCCTGTGTCTTTCCAAATCTACATTAAAACCAGAAGGAAGTTTTGAAAATTTGTTTGGTTGCCATCTTGCTAAGTAGGATGCCAAGCAGCTTGTGAAGATGATAGAACAAAATTAAGCCAAATCTGTCAGTCTTGGTTAAAGTTGCATCTTCTTTTACCCCTCCATTGTTTAAAAAATAATTCCAGTATTTGGCTGGGACAGATTTCTTGCCTGATGGATTCTCTTGTAGAAACTCAAGGCCATTTTAAGACACATAGAGTGTCAGACATGGTGGCTCATATCTATAATCCTTACAGGTGGCTTGCACATTCAAAGTTGGCCTGAGCTACACAGAGAGTTCAAAGATAGCTTGGGGCTACATCATGTGTCAGAAGTGATAGATAGATGATAGATAGATAGATATATGATAGATAGATAGATAGATAGATAGATAGATAGATAGATAGATAGATAGAGAGGGGCATACATATTCTTGGTCACTGGGTAGTTATTTCAACATATTAGGACTTCACATACCTGGTAGAGATATCAGAATTTCCAACTGAAATATCACCCACTGTCTTACTTCCCTGTCTTCATGTTCTCTTCATGTTCGGTTGTTTATGGCAGTAAGATGTTCACAGGGCAATAGGTTAAAACACCTCATGCACATACTGAATAGCAGAGCCATAAAATGTGGAATCAATTGAGAGTAATTCCATTTACAATACAGAAAGTGTTTCACAACATAATGTGCTTTAAAAGTCCCATCTACTGAAAAAGTCATATCTAGATGCAATTTCTTTCAAAGCTCAAAATTCAATGCTCCATATAGTAGCAACAAAGCCATCTTCTACTCAATTCCAGCTTCTAACACTTTCTCAGAAAATTCTTTAAGTTAAATCTCAAAACCTCATATGAATCATCCAAGAGGCTTTCCTGTGTGTACTGAGAGTGGTTGATAAGGCTGCTCACTGGACAAAAGCCTTAGTTATTACAGATGGCAGCATTTATAAATGAAGGAACCATTTGGTCTATCAATAGCAAATCTAATATGTAATGAAAACTCTTGAATGGCTGAGAATTAATTATGTGTAACTCTTTTATACAATAATATGATCATCCTCATGTTTGCATGGAAACAGCATCATAACAAGCAACATTTCTGGGCTGCTTCCTGTAACAGCCACCCTCCAGCACAGACATTAGCCAATGCTAGCCTTGCCTGGTGGTTATGATTGTGCAGATAATAAGCAGAGCTAGAGATTTTAGGAAACTTTCCTGAAGTCCTAGGAAAGAACAGAACTAGATTAAGAGCCAATGATATTCTGCTCAGATCTTTGTTCTAAACTCATTACACTATTCTGTCCTCAAACCAGATTTCTTTTAAATGGGAAGTGTACTTACTGGAGGGCTTCAGTCCACTCGGTACATGTACACACAGTCCTTCCTAGCTGTGGTGTTGTTTAATGCTACTGAAAAATAAATTCTAAGGTTTGTTATCCTCCAAAACATTTTATGCCACCAAACTTACTCTAAACCAGCAGTAATTTTCACAATACTACAAAATCTACATTATAAATATTGCATGTCTATAGGTTTAGATGTGTGCACAAGTATGTCTACTTGCCAATGGATGAGCAACCAGTAATCATGTTTGACAGTGACTAAGGACTATGTTTACACCTCAACAGAGTACTAGATGCTCAAGGACAGGGCAATATCTAGTAGAGTCCTATCATCCATTTTCCAAAGCACATTAGGCCAGAAGTGTTTTAGACACATATATAGTATTCACAAAGTTCTGGAAGGCTAGACATCTGTCTGTGTTAGCAAACTATAATTTTTATTTCTGTATAAATTAGTATTACTTATAACAGGTAGCATAAATATGTTACATCTGTCTTAAACCGATACAGAACAGGGTTCATAATTAGATGAGTTCAAACCAAGACCAGATTCAGGCATCTAATGAGTCATGAAACAGCACATGTAGCTTGAATACAGAATCAGCAGAAGGGAAAGGTGAGCTTGCGATGCTTTTATACTTGCCATACATCCACAATGAGGGCTTTGTTAGCTGATGGAAGATTCTTTTGCTCTTCTGCGCTTTAATTAATATTATATAATTAAGTCCAACATACAATGTCTTTTGTAGAAGTTTCATAAATAAATCTGTGAAGTTTTGATGTTGAGTACCAAAGTCAACTTTTCCATGATATATCTCCCTTGGCAAAGAATGTAAAATGATATTTTTAGAGTTCTGATATAACATGAAAAGAATTTGAAAGCCATGAAAAAACTCAATATAAAGGAAACAGATTTGGTCTTGAGTGTTCTATACAGCTTACTTCACTGATTTTTCTTGCTTAGAAAACATTACAGAAAATAATAGAAAATGAGATTTGTTTTCTGTGGAGCAGGGCCCAGACACAAAGCCATGCATCCTGATGTCTTCTGAAGTGCACATGTTTGACAAATGAGGACAAGTGAATCATGATGGTAGAATTTGGCAGAAGAGATAGGGAGGAGCTAATCTAGTCAGCTAATGTAGTCAGTTCTACCCTCAAAGGGCAAAAGTGTGTTTTACTTCTCTTTGAATTTTACATAATCCCAGGAAGAATTAAATCACCCAGTATTATTTATTAAAGAATGGTGACATATACTATCAACAACTTTTGTTATGGCCTTTAACTTTTAAAGGTGTTTATAAAAGGACACAGTTATCTGGCAGCCATCTTGTCTTTGCATTGCAAGAAAAACTCTATTCTCAAAAAAAAGCAGAAGTCACACAAACTAGCTGGTGTCTGATTCTGGACCTCATCTTTTGGTAGTACACTCTAATATTGTGTGTAACACACATACACACAAAACCTTTGAGTATCTAGTAATTTTTAATTACACTGTATTCTACAGTGATGACTAGTGAAATAAGTTAACACAAACAGCTACAGCTAAAGCCAAGAAACTACCGCTAATTAATTTACTTTTCTAAACCTACCCTTTGAAAGAGGTATTTCTTAGACATAAAGTTATAGAAACACAGATAGTAATTTGGGAGTATTCAAAGAAAGCAGTGTTACTGAATGAGAAAGTGTTAATATCAGCTAGCTTGATCTCTCTGCAATGTTTATTCTTTCTACTAAAAAGTTTCATAAACCCTTTGTTGTCCAACTAAGAAGTGCAATTGTGCGGCAGCTCTGTTATATATTTTATCTGAATCATATAGTATGAAAGGAAAAATGTTACAATGTATTGATCTCATAGCACAAAGAAATAAGTTGAGCTCCACAGTTTCCCATGGAGTATAGTCCAGGTTCTCCTTCAAATTCCATGTTGAATGCTCTTTTCAATAGCAGCCACAGTTTCCACTCTTTTACTGCTCTAGTAATTCTATTTATATGCTTAGATGATCAAGTTTAAAAAGTCTCCCTTCTGCAAGGGGCTTATGGGGCTGGGGTGATAGTACAGTGGTTAAAGGCTTTTAATCATGAAGACATAAATGTGACCCCTGAACCTATGTAAAGAAAATCCAGGGATGGTGGCTAATGCTTGTGATGCCTGTCCTGGGGGAGGCAAAGACAAGTGGATCCCAGGGACCTGGGGTTCATTGGCCAGCCAGTTTATCCTACTTGGTAAGTACAAAGCCAGTGAAAACCCCTATCTCCAAAATTTTTTTAAAAATGGACAGTATTTGATGAATGATAGCCAAGGTTGTCCTCTGGCTTCCACATGAACACACACACATGAGCACACATACATATCTGGACACACAGGAACACACACACACAAACACACCCCACAAATGATATTTCTTATGAAAGATACCAGAAAATATATAGCAAATTTGTAACTAAGAGAATCTCATAATGACTATATAGGGTATTGTGTACATAAGGCTTTCTAAATTACCATAGTCTGATAATACAACTGTCTTTAATTTTAAATCATGACTATTAATTCAATTTCCCATCATCCTCACCCAGTACTGACTTATTTAGTGGGAGCATTTTAGAATGATTCCTACTTAACCTTTCTAGCTGTGCAAATTCACAAATAAGCAGGGAGAGTTTCTTTTTGTCAACAGGATTTTATCATTTGCAAGCATAAATCATCCTCATACGCCCTTCAGAACTTCTCTTTTAAGCCTGTTCCGTTAAGGACCATTACACAGTTGTGTGAGGAAAATAGTTTCACAGCTAACTATAAAAATGCAGTTAGCTTTTCTTCTGTTAGGTTAAGTAGAACTGTTACAACTATAAGCACAGCCAAATAGCATCACATCTGCATATATGGGGTCTCTGGCATATGGAGGAAACTTCTTCAGTGTGTAGCTAGAGTTTTCCTGCCTGGCCCACAGTCAGGACAAATCTCTCTCACCCGCCAGTCCCACAGCCGCTCAGACCCAACCAAGTAAACACAGAGACTTATATTGCTTACAAACTGTATGGCCGTGGCAGGCTTCTTGCTAACTGTCCTTATAGCTTAAATTAATCCATTTCCGTAAATCTATACCTTGCCACATGGCTCGTGGCTTACCGGCATCTTTACATGCTGCTTGTCGTGGCGGTGGCCGGCAGTTTCCTTCCACCTTCCTGCTCTTTTCTCCTCTCTGTTAGTCCCGCCTATACTTTCTGCCTGGCCACTGGCCAATCAGTGTTTTATTTATTGACCAATCAGAGCAACACATTTGCCATACAGAACATCCCACAGCATCGGTGTTTCTTCAGAAGAACTGAAGTTTTTCAAAAAGTCATTGTACTTGTAAATTTTTATGACAATTAGATTTGCCCATTTAGGTCTGTATTATTATTCTTTAATGAGATTTCCAGTTGGTTAGTTAAATGGGATTTCTCTGTACATAAAGTATGGACTATATCCTAAAAAATGAGAATGCTAAATTTTTAATTGAACGGTTTTTAAATGCAATAGGTTAAGTTTTAGCTTTGTTCACACATATGTGCACACATGTGAGTGAGATAGGGAGAGATAGACAGAGACACAGGCACAGGGAGACAGAGACAGGGAGCTAGGGAGACAGGGAGGAGTATTCAATACTCCTACAAATGGAGGAGAAGGAACAACTGTGAGTCACTCCAGACTATGCCCTAATGGCCAGTTATTTATTCACTGAACAACATCTTGCCATGGTAAAAAAATTTTATCCTTCCTTCAAATCTCCTTTCTTAAACGCTCTTTAAGAGTGTGAGAGAGGGACAGACTCTCTTATGTGAGTATACGAATTTAGAGACGATATTTATAGAATATCTTGTACTGAAACTCACATGGCAAGCAGATCTCTAGAAACCTTAGTGCCTCTCTCTTTACTTCACTCCTTCTCTATGATCCTCCATGTCAAGCCCCTCTTCAAAAATCAATGTGAATATCTGAATGGTGGGCAGGGGCCACAGGTATTGTTTTCCAGGTGGTTTAAAGACTCCTGCTGTGGGATGGTCTGTATGTCAAATTGCTCTGATTGGTCAATAAATAAAACATAGATTGGCCAGTGGCCAGGCAGGAAGTATAGGTGGGACTAGCAGAGAGGAGAATTAAGAGAACAGGAAGGTGGAGGGAGACACTGCCAGCTGCCGCCATGACAAGCAGCATGTGAAGATGCTGGTAAGCCATGAGCCACGTAGCAAGGTATAGATTTATAGAAATGGATTAATTTAAGATGTAAGAACTAGATAGCTAGAAGCCTGAGCCATTAGGCCAAACAGTTTAAACAATGTAAGTCTTTGTGTTTACTTGGTTGGGTCTGAGCGGCTGTGGGACTGGTGGGTGACAGAGAATTGTCCTGACTGTGGGCCAGGCAGGAAAACTCTAGCTACAGACTCTCATCTATCCTAATTGACCTTCAAATTACCAGAAATACTTGTGAATTTTAGCACAATCCACAAAGTGTATTTACTAGTTATTTGTCATGGCAAACTACATTCACCTCTCTAGTGTCTCACTGCTGGAATGCAGTTGAAGTCAGATAATGAGAACACATGGCCCTTTCCTTAGCTCTCCTTCATGATTGACTGTAATAAAAACATGAGACACTCATAGATCTGCTTCTTAACAACAACAAAAAAATCCAATATTTTCTCCAATGCAAGAGTAATCAAATCATGCCCTAGAATATTCCTTGTGCTGATTTATAGCAGTAGGAAAGATGTATCAGTAATATTAAGCCAAGGAATGAAATCTTGCTAATGTGACATCACTCAATATCTAGAATAAGATGTTTTGCTCTTTTTTTTCTCATTAGTTGATATCCTTGGTGGAGTTTTCATTAAGAGTTACCAGCCCATCAGGCATCATTGGAACAAAATGTATTTAGGGCAGTCATCCCCAAAGGGCTCTCAAAAGGCAGTGTTAGCTTTTTTGAATACAAATTATCAATGTCACTCTAGACCTACTGAATCGTAGGTCCTCAGAACCTGTTTCAACAATAGATTCTTCTGACACTTAATGCACATTCATGTTTAAGAATCACAGACTTACAGGATAGCTACAGGAAATGAAAATTCAGTTCACAATCCATGTTGTTATGTATTCTTATCTCATTTCTTTCTGTATCTATTTTTCATTTCTCCATAAAATGCTTACAAAATCATTTCCATGCTGAGAGAATTTCTTTAGTCAGCTGGCAAATGACCATGCGGGCTTGAAGAGGTTCTGGTTTCAAAGGATCAATATTTATTTCTTGCATTAGAAACAGAACACTTCCATTTCACTTTTTTTTAGTGTATTGCATACAGAATGGTACTGCAATTGTATTCCCCTTCAGCAGGCCCTGAGGCAATCAGAATTCCCCAAGAACTTTGGAGAGCATAAAATCCAAGCTCAGGGAAAGCTGTAGAATATTACATGTTTACTCACTTCAGATCGTGGAAAGAAACTTGTGCATTTGCTTGCTTTACAGAGTGTTTTAAAATATGTCTACAAAGAAATTCATATTAGAGCTCTTGACAACCTCAGTATCTTCTAAGGCAAGGTGATCTGCTGCCTGTTTAATAGATGGAAGTCCATAGGGAAGATGATTTGAAACACCATTTTCCTTAAGTAGCAGACAATGTTGATTTGAACAAATGTTAAGAGATGAGAACATCCTGTGGTAAAGGAGGAACAATTACATATGTGTCTATATCTTTTTTTTTATTTCTAATAAAGATGTATGGCATGACTTTATTATTAATCAGCATTTTGATCATGCCTAGGTTGGAGTGATGAGAAGTATTGTTATTCATAAATACATGAATGATTGTGTGAAATTTTATAGTTGCTTTTCTCCCATCAGCTAATTCTAGAAATCCTAAGTTGTATGACTCCCCTAGGCTTACTCATGTTTAAAATTAGCATCTGGAGCTGGAGAGTTAGGTGAGTGGTTAAGAATGCTTGTTGCTCTTGCAGAAGATCCAGGTTCAATTACCAGCACGAACATGGTAGCTCACCACTATTTGTTACTTCAATACTAAGGGAACTAACAACCTCATCTGACCTCAGCTGGCACCAAGCATGCATGTGGTGTACTAATCTATATACAGGAAAAACACTCCAATACACAAAATAAAATAAAAAATTAACATTCGATGCTTAGTCAATTATCATTTTTCTTAAAAATAAAAGACATTACTACATGAATAATCAAAAAACTTTGTAACCTTATATCCTTTGTGTAGATCCCAGACTGTATATTTATATTTATATGTAGTCGAGGCTAAAATTCTCTCCCATACCCCAGTTCTAGCAGTAAAAGATGACCATGGTCATCCCATTTCATACTGTATCAATGGTCAGTGAAAACGAAATCTTCCCAGCAAGCACAAAAATCTGAGTCCAAGGAGGCCATTGATCTTCATCAAAGATCAGAGTCCAATCTGAAAATACTAGGAAAAACAAAGATAATTCTTCTTTTGAATAATAAGACTTGACCAAAGTACAAGATACTAAGAAGACATATACCTTCCTAATAGGTCACATGGGAATAAAGCACAGAGGTTTTTGATTGGACATTTTACTGACATTTTATTATATATATAATTTAGTGTGCATTACTCTTCAGTATTCTCTATAAAACTAATATCTTATTGTACCTGTTAAACACAAGGGACCTCAAAAATGCCACACCAAATGAATTATGCATACACTATGTCCATTACTCAAATGCCTTTGGTTTCTTGGTGAAGATGGACTAACCAACTTGCATGTATTATGTACTTCTAGCTATTCCACAGTAATAAAAGTATTAATTTGTTGAAATATGCCAAAACAAACCAGGAGTGCTCAATAACCCCATTCTTTATTCTAGAACTCTGTAATGCTGAGAGTCAGGACTCTCAATCTTTACAATCACAAGTGAATTTTATGAATGAAAACAATGCTGCTTTACAGCCCATCAGTCAACATGTTTTACCCAGAACTCTCTAAAATCCATTATTAAAACACATTGAGAGGAGTTCTGATTTGATACAGAAGGAATCATCCTCCATTAACACCCATCGATAAGAGCACTTGCCCTGCCTCAGACCCATGCCATTTATATAAATGAAATAGACACATGCAGAACAAAAGATCCACGGCAACCAGCACTGGAAATAATAAATCCACTTACAAACAGTGGTGTCAAGTGAAAGGACATTGCAAGCCATTTCAACGACAAGTATTCCCTGGGTGAGATAAAAATCCTCCTGAGGAATTTTAATCCTCTAGTGAAACAAATAACTAGTTAGCACCATTTCTGAAGAATAAAATTGTTTCTGAATGCTGCAAAAATGACCTGTGCTGTGCCTATTCCTCTGCAAGGCATTTCTGTGAAAAATGGTGACTCTAAAAGGAAAGGGAAAATAATAAAGAAACAAGTGTGACATTGATCATATTCACTGCATGTCCATTATGCTTTGTGGCTGCTCCATACATGCTCTCAGCAAAGTATTAGAAAATAAATTTTTATGGCAAATATATACAATAATTGAGGTGAGATGAGTTTCTCTGAGCATGTTTCAGGGTGACAAAAACATTTGGGTTGATAGCAATAGTGTGTCTTCCTCTTTAGAACTAGTTATATTACCGAAGTAAAAGTAAGACAAGAAAACATTCTTCATTTGGTGATATCAGACACAGGGAGCTCCAGAAAAAATAGCATTATACAGATACCTATATATTAATATTTTAAATATATAAAATAATCTCTAAAATTCTCTTTTCAGCAGTTTAGCCATGTTGTGACTGCTCCATATGCTCTTATAATAAATATGCTGGTATTTAAACAGGAGATCATATTAATCATAAAATAAAGATGGTGGTGTGGTGGTAATGTGTTCCCCGAAATATTGTGCACCCTAATAAATTTATCTGGGGTCAGAGAACAAACAGCCACTAGATACAAAGGTTAGAAAATGGTGGCACTCACGCCTTTAATCCTAGCATTCCAGAGGTAGAAACCTCTATGGATCTCTGTGAGTTCAAGGCCACATTGGAAACAGTCAGGCATGATGACACACGACTTTAATCCCAGAAAGCAAGCCTTTAATCCCAGGGAGTGGTGGTAGAAAGCAGAATGGGATATAAGGCGTGAGGACCAGAAACTAGAAGCATTTGGCCTGGTTAAGCTTTCAGGCTTTCGAGCAGCATGCTGTTCAGCTGGATTCATTCTGGATGAGGACTCAGAGGCTTCCAGTCTGAGGAAACAAGACCAGCTGAGGAACTGGTAAGGTGAGAAAGCTGTGCCTTGTTCTGGTTCTCTGATCTTCCAGTGTTCATCCCAATACTTGGCCTCAGGTTTGATTTTATTAATAAGACCATCTAAGACTTCTACTACATGGTGGTGAAGTATAGCCATCTATAGCCAGTGATGAACTTCTCTATAACTTTAAAAATTGTGTGTCTGTCTTAGCAGAAAGCAAGCTTTCAAGAAGCTATGTAAAAAAATAAAGATCTATCAGTAAGCACATAATTCTCTTTAGTAATCACTGCACAGACTTTTATCAATTACTTACACTGAGTTTTACCATCTATCTTCCACCAAAATCAAGTCAATAATGAGAATATTAGAGTATATTAAAAGGGGTGATGTGGAAGGTTTGGGTCTGGTAATTGTGTAGCAAGTTTTCCTATCATTAATAGTAGAGACATGTTTTTTTTCATGCCAGGGTTCAACTTCTTTAAATTTGTAAAATTGCAAAATGACTTTCATAGCAATAGTCTCTGTTTTTGCTTCATTAAATCCTCAGAAAACACTTTGTAAAATCTGATTAAATTATGGCCTTACTTGGAATTACTGCTGCACAGGGAGGCTTTTCTGGATCTCCATCTTCTCTTCCTTAGTCATGGGTCTTGCTACCATATGACGGATGCTCCAGAGTATATTAGATACATTTCTGTTGTTTGAACTAGCAATGCTTGTTCTTTGCTTCCACCTCATATAGTAACTCTTTGTGCACCATTTATCAAGCTTTAGATTTCATTAGCATCCATCTTGCTCTGCTTCCTAACTACAGATGCAATGTGCTGAGCTGCCTCAGGTTCTTGCCAACACAACCCCACTGTCAAAGTGGGATGTTCCTCCTTATTGAAGTTGTCACAGCAACAAATAATAAGCAAGTGATATAGAAAACTGGTCTCCAAGAAGTAGACGTTTGCTGTTGTAACCCTGACTATGTGGTTCTTGGGTCTTTGGAACTAGTTTGTAGGAGGAATGTGGAAGAGTTTGGAATCTGGGGAGAGAAAAGCCTTTAAGTACTGTCTGTAGAGCTTAATGGACTATTCTTGGAAGACAGGAGCTTGAAAGACAAGAATGCAGAGAGAAATACAGGCATTGGAGCTCTAGCTGATGAGGTTTCAGAGAACAAGGATTCTATCAAAAATTGAGGTGGGGTCCATTCATGTGTCATTTTAATAAAGAATATGGCTTCCTTCTATGTATGTCCTGAGAAGTTGAATGAGGTCGACTTTAAAGATAATTGACTAAATTGATTGATGTAGGAAATTTTAAGACAGGATAGGATTCACTGCTCCCATTCAGATCTAGGGTGAGAGGAAAGAAAAGGGTAGGGCAGGAAAATGCTGGGAGGATTAGCATTCCAGATCTCAAGACATTACAGAACCACAGTGTAGCTTGCTACACCCATGCTATCTCAAAAATACAGCTGCCTAAACAAGACTGTAATAAGTATAATACACATGTTAAGATAGAAGGGAGAAATCTCGTGAGGCCCAACCCAGAGACAAAGAGCCACAGGTAACTAAGGAATTCTGAGAGTGGGAGAAATAGTCTTCCCCAGGGAGGAGACCCTTATTTGGTTAGCCGATACCAAATAATCACCCCTGAAATCATATACATACAAGTAACACTAACCAAAATGAGCAGGTTGTATTTATATATTTAGGCATAACAACTAAAGAAAAAGAAGCATGATTTCAAGAGGGAATAAGGGGGTATTCCATGGGGAAAGGTAGAGTGAGGAAAGAGAATGGGGAAATGATATAATAATAGTTTAATTAAAAATAATTAGTAAAATTTAAGCACACACATAAAAGGAAAGAAAAAGTAAGTTGAGCCAAGCATTCCTCTCTCTCTGGTTCCTCACAGCAAATGTGAAGCACCAGATCCCTTAAATTCCTACAACCATGGCTTCTCTGTAAAGAAAAAGTTGCCTTTGCTAGCAATTTGGCTCCATAATGATGTCTTTGAGAAGTGCTATCTGATATGCTCAAAAGCACATATTGAATTGTGTTCTTATGAGAATATTTTTAATATTTAATATTTTAATATTTAAAAAATATATTGAAAGTAATGCAAAGATCTAACAATGGGCTATAAGTATGTACATACATACATATATATATATACATATGAGATAGTATGCAAATGCTAAAGCATAAGGCATCATTTTGGAGAAAAACTTGTAGAAATATAAAATTGTCCAGGATAAAAATACTTCAGACTATTACAAACAGTATATGGTTTTGATAGTAATAATATGTTCTAAACTTATGCAGAAGATCCATGTAAAATATTCCAACGATGTCACTAACAGCTTTTATGGGAGGACTTCAATGAATTAAAAGAGTCATCATTAAAGAACATAAGTAAGTTTATTATTTTTGTTTCATTTCTTGTTGCTGTGATAAAAAATACCTTGACAAAAATTGACGTAAAAGGGGAAAGGGATTGATTCAGCTCACACTTACAGACTATAATCTATCGTTACAGAAAGTCAGAACGGCAGGGTTAAGCAGCTATTCCTATTGAATCCACAGTAGAGAGCAGAGAGCAATGGATTAATGCACGCTTGATAGTGCTCAGCATGCTCTCTCCATTTTTACACAGTCTAGGAGACCTTGGCCAAGGTGTCATTCACAGAGGGTGGGTCTTGGCCAAGGTGTCATTCACAGCGGGTGGGTGTGATGGCTAAACTTGGCTGTCAGCTTGAGCACATCAGCAGTCAAGTAGAACCCAAGCATCTGGGCACTCTTGTGAGGGGTTTTCTCATTCAGATTATTAGAAGGATGGGACCCCCAACCCCTTAGTCTGCTTCACACTTTGGGGTGGCCACTCACATTAAAGAATTGGGGAGACGTAAATTTTGGTTTTTTTGCCTGTTTGCCCTTACTCTCCCTAGAAAGTTTTTCTCTGCTGTGGCTGCTGTGTTCCTTTGCCAGTGTTAGAATCAACTTCTTTGGGATTCCAGTGTAGACCGAAGACCAGTAGCTCTCTAGGAATCCTTCAGGACTCCGGGGCTAGATTGAGACAGCTGAGGCATCCTGCCTATCAGTCAACGTGGGCAAATCCATTGTATTTCTATTCTAACACCTGAGTTAGAAACCAAAATGAGGAAGTTATAATACTTAAAACAGAAGAAAGCAAACACCCAGCAATAAATTTAACAGAAGACATACAATGTCATCACCCAAAAATCTTAAAACACCATTAAGAGAAATTTTAAGACTTGGGCTGGCAAGATAGCTCAGCAGGTAAAGGTCTTACCACCAAGGCTGATAACATGTATTCAATCCTCAGTACCTACATGATAGAAAGAGAAAACCAACTCTATAACTACCACACATATAGTGCGGCACACCCAGGCACGTGCACACACACTTGCCCATGCACATACACACACAAGCACACATACCCAAATAAGTAAATAAGTGAATGTTAATTTTTAAAAATGTATGACTAAATTGAAAAATAGGCCACAGTCACAACTGAAAGACTAAAATTATATTAAGTACCAATTATGTTCAAATTGATTTATAAACTCAATGCCATCCTGAATCAAATTACAACAAAAATTTAGTAGCAATTAATAAGCTGACTTTCATATTTACATAGACAAATGATGAAGCCAGAGAATCCACCCTTAGCAGTTGGGAGTTTATGTTAGTCCACAGTAATTTATATACTCTATGTATTGGCACAAGATCAAGTAAAACAGTCAATCAGAATTAAAAAGCCTCAAAGAGGACATTGCTGCATAAAGGCACTTGGTTTGTGGCAAAGGTAATGCCACTAAACAGGGCAAAAGATAATAATAATAAAGGGCTCCAGACCTATGTTGTCTTTTTAAAAATAAGGAAACCAAATGCAAGCTACACAAAAATGTCAATTCCAGGTGAGATGATGTACAATACAGTTTTTGAAGACAACATAGATAAATAACTTCTGGCCTTGTAATGAAGGTTTATTAAATAAGACATCAATTGAGGAACTCATTGAAATGGAGGCTATCTCTTGAGAAAATATTGAGGGTGCTAAATAAAGTCACAGATTTAAAGATGACATTTGCTAGTATTCTCACAGAGGATGAAATCAGAATATATAAGTAATATCCTTTGAATCAACATGTAGCAGGCAGATAATACAATAATAAAATAGCTAAAACTTTTAAAAAGAGACCCTAGGGCAGGATATCCAGATGAGCAAAACCAAAAGGGGTCTTCTACAAGATATTAATGAAAAATACACATTTAAACATATTTAGATGCTCACCTACTCAATAGACTGACTTAAGATTAATATTAATAATCTATTAATGCCTAGTGTTGGCTAAGTAAAGAAATATCATTTTGTATTGGAAATTTTAGCATGGCCATTTTGAAAAAAAAAAAAAACAGCAATTTCTACTAAAATTTGAGCCAAACATAGCATGTGCCTCCAGCTTTAATAATGGAAATACATAGCCCAATAAAGCTGCACAACTCATATTGAGATCAACTGTGCCCTGCTCTAAGTCACTCTGTATTGTCTGAAACTGGTGCTTCAGGCTGTGATTTGCCCTATGTGACTTCATTTTACAAGCACTGTCTGGCTACATTTTGAGTGCACATGCAGAGGCAGGGTGACTCCATGCCCTCCTGAGCACTTGGGCATGGCCACCTGTGTCCAGAACTACCACAAGGCATACACTGAGAGAGTATATTTTCCTGAAAGTAAATAGGCGCCACCTTGTTCATTTATCAAAGTAGACTGGGCCGAGATGGTGGTTTGAGAATGACCTGTATAAGCTCACATATGTGAATGTTTAGTCCTCAGTTAATGAAACTATTTAGAAAGGATTAGAAAATGTGGCCTTGTGGGAGGAGGTCTGTCACTGTGGGTGGACTTTGAGATTTCCAAAGTCCATGCCAGGCCTATTGCTCTTCCTCTCTGCCTGTTGCCTGTGGATCAGATGAAAGCTTTCAGGTAACACTCCAGCAGCATGCCTACCTACCTGCAGCCATGTTTCCTGCCGTGATGATCACAGAGTAACCCTCTGAAACTGCAAGCAAGCCCCCCATGAAATGCCTTCTTCTAGAAGTTGCCTTGGCCATGGTGTTTCTTCACAGTAATAGAACAGTAGCTAAGATTGGCCATATGAATACAGGAGGCACTAAAATCATACTAGAAAAAACAGACCTGAGAACTTATGGAACACACCAGACTGAAGAGCAGTATAACACAACTATTAGTAATAACACAAAGCTGGAACAAATCATGTCTTCAACAATAGAATAAATAGATACATTTGCGGTATTTGTATAATAAAATTCTGTAAACACAAAAATAGGAACTATCATTACAAATTGAAACTCTGTTTAAGGAAAATTTGAACAAAAGAAATTTGTTACCAAACAAAGTACACATTTCCTGAGTCTGCTCTTACAAATGTCAAGATTCTTCACAACCATCCCACCGTCTTAAAAATCAAGAGACAGTTCAGTTGGTACACAACATGAGGACTTGAGGTCAACTGCTAGAATCCACATGAAAACCAGCCAGCAACAGAAAAAAAAAGAAACAAAGCACCCACCAAAGATAAGACTGGATATTAGCACCTAGAATTATAATCTTACCAAACCCGGATGCCTAGACACGGTTGTAAAAACACAATAACAGTCAGGACAATATAGTCACACTAGAGCCCAGCAACCCTACCACAGTAGGCCCCTATAACTGCAACATTGCTGAAGCACAAGACGGGGCCCTTAAAATAGCTTTTATGAATATGATAGAGATTCTTAAAGAGGAAATGAATAAATTCATTAAAGAAATCTATGAAAACACAAAGGAAATAAATAAAACATTTCAAGACATGAAAAGTGGAAATAGAATCAATAAAGAAAATCCAAACTGAGAGAAATCTGGAAATGAAAATTTTAAGAATTCAAACAAGAGCCTCAGAGGCAAGCCCCACCAACAGAATACAAGAATGGAAGACAGAATCTCTGGAGTTGAAGGTACAATAGAAGAAATGGATACATCAGTCAAAGAAAATGATGAATCTAAAAACATCTAGGCACAACACATCTGGAAATCTGGGACACTCTGGAAAAAACAAATCAACGATTAATAGGAATAGGAAAAGGAGACAAAAACTAGGTCAAAGGCACAGAAAATACTCTCAACAAAATCATAGAAAAATAAACTTCCATAATCTAAAGAAGAAAATGCCTGTCAAGGTACAAAAAACATACAGAACACCAAATAGACTAGACTAGAAAGGAAATTTCCCTCAACATTAATAATGCAAACACTAACTGTACAGAACAAAGAAATAATATTAAAAGCTCAAGAAAAAAAATCAAGTAACATACAAAGGCAGATGAATTAGAATATCATCTGACTTTTCAATGGAGACTCTTAAAGCCAGAAGGGCCTAGAAAGATGTTTTCTAAAATCTAAGACATCACAGAAGCCAGTCCAGACTACTATACCCAACAAAACTTTCAATCACAATATATGAAAAAAAAATACAGTTCATGATAAAACTGAATTTAAACGATAACTATCTACAAATCCTACATTATAGAAGGCACTAGGAAGAAAAGTTCTACCTGAAGAGGTTAATCACACCCAAGGGGGAAAAAAAAAGAATAAGTAATCTCAGCCCAGGAAATCAAAAGAGGGGAAAATAAAAACCACACCATAAAAACAAAGTAGCAAATTTCAACAAACATTGCTCATTGATGACTCAGCATCAATGGTCTCAATTCCCCAATAAAATGACTCACACACTGATAGTGGATGACTTCAATACCCCATTCTAACAAAGACAGGTCATCTAGACAATACAATTGCCCAATATATATCGGGGAGCCAGAGTCTTAGCTGGACAACTCTCTTCACCAAATGAATCTTTAGTATACGGAATGGGTTATATATAACCAAGTTGTTGGTCAAAGAGATCCCATGGGAACCCCCCAAACAACCCAAGCTGTTTCAAGGGCTACAGATTACTCTCTGCAAACTGATAGCAAGGCCACATTGCTAAAGACAACACCTACATAATTCATTGAACATGGAGAAGTTGAGCTGCTGCTGACACAGAACCTTCAATGCTACAGTCTAATATCTTTGGTACTCTACATGCTACCAAACTCGAAACTTAAACATCAACCCAGCTACAAACCCTTTAATCTACAGTAGTGTCGTGCCTGCAAGATAAGGAAGTGCAATGACGACACAAAGCTTGTGGTAGTAACCAACCAATATCTGATTGGATTTGAGGTCCACTCCATGAAATGGAGCTCTTACTCAATGCTACTTGGGTAACGAAGAACCTGAGACTAGAAAGTCCAAGGGCCTAGGGGCAAACCAAGTATTACTGATCTACAAAAGGAACGCAGCAATAAAATGACTCCTGACCGCATTCTTCTGTACTCATAGATCAGTGCCTTGATCAGTCATCATCAAAGAAGTTTCTTCCTGCAGCAAATGGGAACAAATAAAGAGATCCACAACAAGGAAATATTCAGAGAGTGGGAGACTTTGGAACACTCAGCCCTAAACAGGATGTTTCCATCAATCACCCCCCAGGGGGCTTAAGGAACTCTGTGAAAGAGACAGAAAGATTTCCAGAGCCAGAGGGGATGGAGGACAACAAACTTCTAAACACAAGGAGACCATCACACATGACACACTTATGACCAACACACACACACTCACAGAGACTGGCAGCATGCACAGAGCCAGCAAAAGTTTGCACCAGATGCAGTCCTAGAGCTGAAAGAAGTGGACACATGCTCTCCCATCTCTAGCCCAGAAGCTATCTCTGATTAATAACCACTTGCAAATGAAAATTTAGTTTTCTCCAAGTCTCACTGGGGAAACAAACTAATCTTAAGGGCAGGCTACATGCCCAATAGTAGATGGCCAACAGCGTATTTCAAGGTTCTTTGTCTTATAATATTGTGCCAGACTTCTTTATTTTTATTTCATATATATTAATATATATAAGTAGATATTAATATATAATATATATAAAACCCTGCAGCTTTTGCATATTTATCATGGCTTCCAATTTTACGGTTTATGAGAATCCTGAATATGCAAAGGAGAGGGTCTTTGCATTTATATCTGTTTCTTCTGCAGTTTCTTGGGTTCTTTTCCTTCTGTTTTGCTCATTTTGTCCTATTCTGATTTGTTTTTGCTTTTTTATTTTATTATTATCCCTTCGATGCCTGTTTGCTTTCTAACATGAGACATAGAGGACCTGTCTATGGGTAGGGAGGTTGGCATGAACTGGGAGGAGTCGAGGGAGGGGAAACTGTAATCAGGATATATTGTATAAAAAAATCTATTTTCAATAAAAGAAAGTTAAGCATGGTTTTTTAGAATACATTAATGTGTGCTTTAGTAGAAGTAGATGTCATGCTCATCACCATTCAACCTACATATGCTCAAATATCTAAATTAGCCACAAGAAACTGGGTTAGTTTGCTAGTAACCAGAGTTGTAATAATCCTAAAACAACATCTGAAGGCCTAAATTGAATCAAACCATTACTCATTTAAAATATTTTCAACTAAAATGCATTGCATCTGATGTATAAAATATTGTACACTGGCATTTTCTGATATAAAACTTTGTTATATTAAACAACTTGATGTTCAGACTGAAATATTACACTGTTCATAACATCTTAGCAGGCATCCTGACAGCTGGAGATACAGATCTGCATTTTCAGTAACCATGACAATTAAATGTGGTCAGATTACAGCCTTAGGATAGAATTACTGCTAATGTTTTGTGGTGGTGGGAAGGAAAATTAGGTCAGAAAGCCATAAAATTCTGATGTTTGAGTCAAAATTATAATAATAAATATTTCAATGATGCATTGTAAAGATCTAAATCATATTTGGAAAATAGCACCATGTAAATCACTTAGAGTGGAAGACCTTTTTGTTTATGAGCTATCTACGAATAAAACATTTGAAAATTAGAATGATTTAATTCCTTGTGTTAACACAATAAATTTTTGAGCACGGGCATAGATTCTGTATACCATGGCTCACAGAATACTAAAGCCTGCTGTTCTTGTAAGGACTGAGCACACAATAACACTACGATTAAAAACTGGAGCATTGTTCAGGCTGGTTAGCATCAAACAATAAAGAGACCCTGTCTGAAACAGGGTAGTAGGTGAGGACCCTTGAGGTTGTCCTCTGACCTCATCATGCATACTGTTGCATGTTCACATCTACACTAAGACACACATGCACATGATTATCAAACACACACAACAAAGCTGTGGAGTCTGGATGCAGATTCTCAATTTTTTTTTTTGTTTTTTTTGTTTTGTTTTGTTTTTCGAGACAGGGTTTCTCTGTGTAGCTTTGTGCCTTTCCTGGATCTCATTCTCTAGACCAGGCTGGCCTTGAACTCACAGAGATCCGCCTGGCTCTGCCTCCCGAGTGCTGGGATTAAAGGCGTGTGCCACCACCGCCCAGCGCAGATTCCCATTTTTGTAAAGTATTTGCTCTAATTTCCTGACTTACACAAATAAGGTGATATACGTTTAAAGCCTTCTTCTCTGTATTTGTAAAGTGCTGAGATGCCACATGCAACACATTTAAAACAATCATTTTCACTGTGATGTTCAATAAGTGATTATTGTTAATAAGTGAATGGAAATTACAGAGATAATACATTTGCAAACTGGACAGAAAATAATTCTTATATCCCAACATGTTGAATTTCCAGACAGGGTAGAATTGCTGTTCTAAGTACCATCATTTTTAAATGAATTTCTTTTTCATTATTTGTCTTAGTTCCTACCTCCGCCCCCCCGCCAATTTGATTTTTTACTTGATTCCTGTAAATCTTCAAGACTGTATAGAATTTCATGGTTAGCAAAACTAAAAAGTAAACTTGAGCATCTCTACTTAGGAATATCCCCAAAATAATTTATTTCAATAACTTAAGCTAAAAGATAAGGAAAATAATATTACACTTTCACCAAAAATAAAAAGAAGTATACTCTGAAACAAATTATAAGAGTAAAATGGTGTGTGTGTGTGTGTGTGTGTGTGTGTGTGCGCGCGCGCGCGCGCGCGCTAAACAACAAGCAATTAAATGAATGCAAAAGTTTAACATGTGTGTAGGATGAAAACTTTTAATTCCTCAAAGAACTGTGGAAAGTAATGTATTTATTGATGGGATTTATTGATGACATGAAGGTGTAGTGCATGGCTCAGAACTTTCAATGGACCATTAAAACCAAGATCAATGACCTTATCCTGACAAGACTTTCAGAGCCTCTCTATAGTAAGCCTAGCACACACACTGGGTGTGAGTAATATTAGTCCTTTCTTGTTTATCTCACTAATATTTGAATTCAGGCAACTTACTTATTTCTCTGACTTTACCCATAAATGCAGGTGACCACACTTTTTATTTTGTTTTTGAGATTATAATCTAATTGCATCATTTCTCCTTCTCTCCCATCCCTCAGAACCTTCCTATTACACATCTTTACTTTCTTCCAAATTCCTGGCCCCTTTTTTCATTGAATGCTGTTACATTCATATATGAGTACATATATGCATGTATATTCCTAACTATAACCTGCTCAGTCTGTGTAGTATTATTCACATATACATTTTCAGGGATAATGATTTGGTATTAGATAATCAATTGGTGGCTCTTCCCTGGGGAGACTATTTGTCCTGCTCTAAGCATTAGTTGGCTGTAGTTTTTTCTATATGCTGACGCCTTTTGAGTTAACTGTCAACCCCTTGTGAGGATCTGATAATACCATCTTCATAAGAGAGTATGGTAAGGAGAACAATGCAAAATATCAGAGATGACAGTGAAAATTTTAATTAAGCAGAGAAAAATGATAATTATTTTTGCCAATATTTAATTCCAGCCAATTGAATTTATAGGTATACAGTATCCATGCATCTACAAATGTATCCTACCTTCTGAAACACATGATTGTTTAAAAGAAGTTAACTAGTGATTTAGCATTCTAGAATTATCATATCCTAACCAAAGATTTTCATTACAAAATGAAATTACAAAAGCCTTCATTAAAAATCTTTTATCTATCTTGCATAAACCACAAAATCAGGATATTAAATGTGAAATATTATGAAAACCACCATGGCATGTAGTTTTTATTTGTTGCTTTTTCAAGGCAAAGATGAATACTTCATTTGATGAAATCATAAAAGCAGATTCAGACTTGTCCTTCTATTATTCATGTGTTCAGAAATACTTACAAAATATAAAACATATGTGAGGGACATACAGAAGATTTAGTAATGGTCTCTGTTCTTCAAGGCACACACAGGAGATGTTTGAGAAAACAATTTATTACAATACAGTGCTAGGTTCTAGTTGCTAGAGGCTGATTGAGAGACTCTGAATAGGGGCTAAAATCACAAGATTTGAACTCTAAACAACAAGTCTAGGAAAGATAGAGCACAACTGTAGACATGGGGAGGTTAGACAAGCCATCTGAAAGACAAACAAGAAGACAGTGACTTATGTTGGAGACTAGAACACATCAGAAGACGGGAGAAAAGAGAAAGCATGAATGGTGGGAAATGAGGCAAGGGAGTGACCTGGGTGTGGTCAGCAACTAGAGACAGAAGAGATCTGATGATTGAGAAGTGAATTTGAAAAACGTAATAAGGACTGCTAACAAATGGCTTCAGGTAAAATAAAGAGGACCTCAAGAAAGAAAAGGAGACACCCCATCAACAGACTGTCACCTAGGGATCTCATTATGAAACTTGCTTTGGAAAGACAAGATGGGGATGTGAGGTGGAAAAATGAGCTTGACATAAAGGAGACGATGAAAAGAAGACCAGAGAGGGATTCCCTGAACGCTGAACATCTTTAAACAACACACACACACACACACACACACACACACACACACACACACACACACACAACAAAGTGTTACAAAGATTAAATAACATACACTAGTTACACAGTGATTACCTGGTTGAAGTTACAGGTTGGGGTTTACTATTACACAATATATAGTTCTTAATATCTCTAAGAGAACAGGTTGAGGACCAGGTAAACCAACTCATATTAAAAAAATGAAAAGTGACCAATCAGAAGCATTTATAAAGAGGCCACAAAACAGTACAAGAAGGGCATGGCACTCTCAGGTCTACATCATCAAGCACAGGGCTGAGCAATTATCCAGTGAATTAAGGACCATCTGGATAATCCTAGCAGAAACAGATTTAGTGCTTGAGTCATTCAGATAATTGTGCAAACAGTGTGCCCTGCTCTGGCTGAGTAACCTGGTCATTAATATCTTCTGTTGTACATTTTGCCCTGTGGTATTTTTGGAATGGACAATGGAGGCTCAGAAAGAATTAAGGAGTCATCTACTTACTGGAAGAACCACATGAAGAATAAAGTTTATCTTAATAGACTGATATTATATGTGTCCCCAGGAGCCACTTCACATGAGGATAGACATAAGATACACACAAGTTCAATTTTGCTTTAGAGGACAAAAGAATTTAGCAGTATGGCAATCACATGCGAGCTTTCAAATTCAATTCTGTTAGGTGGCAGTAAGTTCTCTGAGCTTTGACACTATATGAAGTAGCAGTGTGAATGAACTGATAAGCATCAGTAAAATAAATGTCTGCATGTCAAAGCATGCTTCTAGAAAGGCACAGCCAGGCATAGCAACCCCATCTGCAATCCCATCACTCAAGAGACTAACATAACAGGATCTCTACAAGTTCAGGGCCAGTCTGAACTACGACGGTGAGTTCAAAGTCAGCCTGTGTACAAAGCGAATCTCATTTCAAACTCCACTGCTTGTACTCTGTCCCCCCAATAAAACCAAAGGCAGCAATCAGGGGAGGAAACACTTTTGCAAATGTTCTATTATATCAGGATCATGTGAGTACCCTGAGTCAACCCAGTTTCACAAATTGAGAAACACAGGTACCCAATGAGTATGACATTCCATGAACTCACCACAAAGCACAAGAAAATAAACAAATAAAAAAAAAGAACTCAATATATAACTTTTACCATCAAAATAGTCACCTTTAAAAGCCATAATACCAAGTGTTAATGAATACAATGCATTGCCAAATTGGAGTAGCCATTGTTAGAACATAAATCTGTGCATGAACTTTTGAGAAATGTCTGTCACTACAAATATTTGTCTTCACTAGTAACTTTGAATAAGTTATGATAAAGAAATGACGATAAATGCCGAACATGTGTATTTACGTTCAATTCCTTAACTAGGAAAATCTCAAAACACTAATGACACTATCTAAAAGATTACTTGGAAGCCATATGTACATCCTTAATAACAATGGTCAATGAAATCAATAGGTGCTTAGTGTCTGATGTGAAGAAAAAGTTACTGTCTCTATACCCAATAGTCAAAGGTACAAAATGAAAATATCTATGCACACTAACAGTAATGAGAACAATGATACACTTGGCATGGTGGCACATACCTTTAATCCTACCACTGGAGAGGCAGAGGCAGCCAGGTCTCCCTGAGTTCAAGTCCAGCCTGCTCTGCACAGTAAGCACAGTGAAAAGAAAAGGGAAAAAAACATTTCTCTATTGTCTTTATTTCTAATTTTTTCCTTAGTGATTATTTAATTTCTTTTAATCAAATTTGTTTCCAATTTTGCCTGAAATTAAGTTCAACAACATAGCCATGAATTTACATACCTTTTAATATAATTTTACACAATAGGCTATCCATTCAACCATAGTGAACAATGCATCATCCTTCTGCTACATTGCCAATGGCACACAACTCAGCCCTTCTTAGAATAGTGCAAATCTCATACACAACATACTTGGGTCATCTGTGGCATCCTGGATTAGAGCTTCTATGCTGGCAGACTTATTGGCCACTGTACCAATCCAGGTTTATAACAGCAGTGCATAATAGTGGATATACATTAGAATTTAGAATAAGAACAGATAAACTGCTGAATAGATAGTGGATACTTCTAGATGAAAGGAAGACTGAAAAAGTATTAGCTAAAAGCAAAATTGTCTGGAAAGTTATAGCCTCCGTTACTAAAGACCAACTCAGGGCTGATGTCCATCAATAGGGATAGGCAAACAGTGGTGTTCACTACTCACATTATCATTACAAATAATACTCTAACAGCTATTGCTTATGAATAATTACTGTGGCCCAAGTTCTGTCTTGAATGTTTTACATGCATTGTTGGAGTAAAGGTCACAAAAGCCTCTCCAGTGTTATTGTAGACCCCATTGCTGGCATTCATATATCTGCATAATGAAGACTTTTCCCCACAGCCTACGTTCTTAACCAGGACAGTATTTATGACAACCAGGAGCATAATATAAATGCAGCTGCAGAAGGAAATATGTCATTTGAGAGCTTGGAAAAGAAAGCAAAAATAGGAGGGAGACCAAGAAAGGAGGCTTAGAGAAGTAAGAAAATTTGACAACAGATGATTGTGGTGTCTACAACCAAAATCTGGCAGAAAAGGGGAAAACCACAGAAAACAGCTGTCAGAAGAGAAGAATGATAGCCAGAATGCTAATAAGCAAAAACCAAATGCTGCTCCTGTAAAAA
This sequence comes from Peromyscus melanophrys, assembly GCA_902168415.1. Taxonomy (NCBI): domain Eukaryota; kingdom Metazoa; phylum Chordata; class Mammalia; order Rodentia; family Cricetidae; genus Peromyscus; species Peromyscus melanophrys. The sequence goes on along the minus strand of CABHPR010139376.1, from coordinate 4,222 downwards.
ACAGGGAGTTTACCAGTGACTTAGAGGGCATTGATTCTAGGCTAAGATGCAAAGCTTAGGCGATTTGCATGTAGAAATGGTAGCATTTGACTAGAAACACCAAGAGATTAGATGGGTACATACAAGGCAAATGGGTTATTTATGGCAGAGAATGGAACATGTTAAAGGGTGTGTGTGTGGAGGGTGATGATACATGTACCATGGAAAATGCATCCAATTCACTGTGACTGGTATGGTGGGGACTAGAGATGCAAGAGATCTGAAGAAAGAAATTAACATGGAGAATGTCCAAGGGACCAGTGATGACTGCATATTTGCTGATTTTTAGGGGGTGGGGGTAGGTGCAGTGTGGTTAAGGCAATTATATGGAATGTTCTTGTACAAATCTAGTCTATCTTCCACCCAATTCTCTAGTTGGATGTGTGGAGCACGAGAAAGAATATATGGCATAAACAGAATCTAGTCATCACCTGTGTTAGAAAACTGAATCATCCTGGCGGTAAGAATACAGAAACACCCTCACATTAGCCCTTAGTCATCATGGGAAGGATAATGGAGCCAGCATTCCCAAAAGTAGCCATCAGTTCTGCTTTCTATTGACAAATAGATGAGCCTCAAATCCTTGCAGCACCTATGTGAATAATGGGCTGTGATGACAGATTTTCTGGGGATACCTTTGAGCCCACTTAGAACTTTCAGCGTGACAACTGTAAAACAATATAGGTCATAATATCCCAGTTGGTTTTTTGTTTCCGTGAGAATACACAGACCAAAGCAAAGGCCACAGAGGAACACTGTTTACTGACTTCCTCTCTCTAGCTATTCAGCTACCTTTCTTTTATAGCTTAAGCCCTCCTGAGTAGGGATGGTGCTGGCCACAATGGGCTGGGTACTCCTGCATCAATCTCTAGCTAGTTCAGCTACCTTTTATTTTTAAAGCCTAAGGCCCCCTGAGTGTGGAAGGTGCTGCCCACAATGGGTTGGTCACTTCTGCATCAATTAGAATTTAAGAAAACTCCAACAGACATTTCAACAAGATGGTCTGAGTGTAACAATTTCTCAATTGGGGTTCCCTCTTTCTAGATGACTATAGTTTGTGTCAACTTGGGAAACTTAATTAGCACAAATGTTTTTACAGAAAAGCATTTCTTTGTCTAGCTAGATAATAAAACAGATAGATACCTAAGGTTAATCAGCATAAGACTAAGTGCGATGAGATTTCCATATGTATCATGTTCCAAGGAGACTCAAGCTATGGATTAAAAATCAATAGCATCTCTGCTATTCACAACCTATTATGTACTCACTCCCACAGTGAAAACATGCACAAATTGTTTTGGTTTGTTTTGTTTTGTTGAGGCAAGATTTCACTGTGTAGCCTTGGTTGTCTTAGAACTCACAATGAAGACCAGGCTGGCCTCAAGTTCATAGAAATCCATGGGAACTCATTTTCAGGTTCTTTGTGGCTTTACCCAGCAGGACTGCATAGAGAGCATGATTGGACCACGGGCCTGAGTGCAGGTGTCTGAGATGGTCTGCACTTGACTGTGCTGGGGGGAGGTCTTTTGCTTCACCCCTTGACTTTTCTATAAATACCCTAGGGCAGAGACAGGGCCTGTTGGAATAGGTTCTAGGCCCTCTCAAGGCTATCCTGTATATTCTATCTGTTTATCTTTACATTCTAAATCCTTCTATCTAATATTTCCAGCTGCTCACAATCAAGAAAACTCTGGGGAACTGTGGGATTGGTGGGTAAATACCCCGCAGAAATCCACCTGGTTCTGTCTCCCAAGTGCTGAAATTAAAGGTGTGTGCCACCGCTACTCAGCCATGCACAGACTTTTAAGAGAAGTTTCAGGATAAACCTAGGAGTCAACTCTGTTATCCTTCCTTGGAATACCATGAGGCTAAAGTTCAAAGAGAATAAAACACTAAAAATCAGATAGGCAGGCAGCTGGGGTAACAAAATTCACCACCACCAGCTCCCTCTGGTATATTAGAATAATGTCTAGGAAACCAAAAATTAATTCTGAAAAAAAACCATAAAGCAAGAAACTTACAGATGAATAAATGAGTTACCCCAGCACACATCATTGCTGATATCAACACTATTTAAATTTATTACAGGGACCAATAATTATGGAAACCGCAGAGCGTGTTGTCTAAGGAGAAGCTGCTGGGTGTGCATGCACAGCAGGCTTTGGGAAGAGCAGAGCTGAAATTTGTGGAAGATTTTTAAGCACACCATTTGTTCCTTCTGAATCTCATTTTTTTTCTGATTTAAGACAATGGAAAGGCTATCGTCTGGAAATACACAGTCCTGGACAGTGATAAAAATAAATATATAGACATCTTTTTAAAAGTCCAGATAAATTTGAAATATCACATCAGCACAAATTTATATAAGCCACAAGAAAAATGTGTCCAAGGAATTATATCAAAACTACCTCCAATGGCCCTACCGGTACCACAAGCCTGCATCCTGAAAAGTGGGTGGGTCCTTTTCAGACCCCTCAGTGCAGCTGGCTATAAGTTACCACACAAACGCATTTAATTCCAAGTAGGCAAGATGCAAGCATGTGCACAACACTGTGCACCAATGAGTCAATAAAAGAGTGCAGATAAGTCATGTATTAATGTGATGTATGCTACACTTCAGGCTGCAATGGTCGATATGCACCATGATTCTGAAAAACGCGGGATAAGACCCAAGCATGCATTCAGAATAATTTTGGAATACATTGATTTCTGTGCATTGCAAAAAAAAATGTTATTCCATGTGGGGGTTTGTTACTCTGAGTTTCTCTTCCCTGGCTTTCCCCACTAATGAAGAATTTGATTCTATTTCGCCCCTCCCACCCAGTGCTTGCAGATTGCTTGAGAAGGCCAAGGCAGCTCAGCAGCAAGGAAACCGGGCTGGCTGCGCAGGAGCTATATATAGCTCCACCTTGGAGATGTGCATACACAGGCACACGTACAGATGCCCATGCTGGATTTGGCATGCAAAACAGGACAGCTAGAAATGGCTACACCTCTCTCTTGCTTCTTTCCCACCATCCCATTTTTTTTTTTCAGGAATTTTCCCAGAAGGGTGTCTGATTTCCCTGCAATTCTTCTCCCTACTGCTACCAGCAATCTGTTTCCAGCAGAAACCGGCACTGAGCCAACACCTAGTGCCCAAATGCGGTCACCCAGGGAGGATGCTTTGGGGTCCATCCTGACAGTCATTTGACTAGATGAAGTGATAGTTCCCGGTAGGAAACAGTGGAGCAGGCAGCAAGCTGCTTCTCTGCCCTGCCCAGTCCTCAAGCACCTCGTGGAAGAGGGACCCTGGCTTTTCCTCAGACTGGATTAATCAGAAAATGCAGGGATTCTCCCCAACCCTCACGCCCAAAAGGGACTAGTTCTTAGCCTGGGGACGCACCAGCCCCTGCCTCCCTTACTGCAACCACTGGCAGCCAGCGCTGCACTGGAGGTACCCCGCAGGTGCGGGGGAGGGGAACAGGCGGCGCCTGGCATGCGGAGCAGTTGAGATGCAGAGAGGACCTGCGGTTCCGGCACCTGGCACGTCTGCGCCCCCCAACCCCCAGCAACATCGACAGGGCAAACCCGGGGCCCGACCCCGCAAGCAGCCGCAGCGTCTACAAGGAAAGTTGCCCAGACGCGTTGCCTCTCGGGCCGCTCTCAACAACCTTTCCCTGTGCGTCGCCCCGGCTCCAGCATCCTGATCACCCCCTCCACCCCATCTTCTGATGCGGTGTCATCAGTGTTGCAGTGACAGCAACAGCGACCCTGGGAGCCGGGGTAACCAGGGCGGGGCAGGGGCTGGCTGGGTGGCCTCTGGGAAGCACGCCTTCCCTGCGCTCTGCAGAAGGGCGAGCCTGCCTCCTACCTGTTCCCCACTCCTGTCGCCGCCGCGCTGCCTGGCTGCCTGGCCCTACAGCTTTCCCGCTCCCGCCGCAAACAGCTGGGAGCGCATCTCCCACCGGCGCCACTCCTCGCCTAGGCGGAGCCCACCCTAGCTACTTGACAGCAGAAGCCGGGGCCTCAGAGTGCAGTTATTGGGGCCGCGGGGAAAGGGGGGCGGGGACCGGAGAGAAATCTGCACCTTTGATTGGACAGAGGAGATGTCATTCTCAACTCCAGGGTTTCTGTGGACTCTCTTAGCTCCTGAAGTCCATGGTTCCAAATCCCTCTGCTTCTTGGTCAGAGGGCTTTAGAG
>CABHPR010139375.1:28441-62349 GCA_902168415.1 Peromyscus melanophrys | reverse complement strand
CTTGGAGAAGATAATTCTTCTTCTTCCAGCAGTCAATAGTTGCCAATATGTAGTAGTTTCACTGGAGAATTACATACAACACTTGAAGAAAAATAACATGGATTCTATAGAATCCTTGGAAACAGAAGCAATTGGAACACTTCCTAACATATTTCATTAGATTAGAGTAGCACTATCTTGATATCAACAGACAATAGTGCAAGAACATAAAAACATAGCCAGGCATTATGGCGTATGCCTATAATCCCCAGTATTCATAAAGCTGAGTCAGAAGGATGAAAGTTTGAGGCCACCTTGGGTTACACAGCAAGTTTCACTATCTTGGGATATAAAGCAACACTCTGTTTAAAACTGGAAACAGGAAATAATAAGCCAAGATTACTTGTGAATATAAATATTAAATACCTGATAAAATTTTAGCAAACTATGTCAGACAATATGAAAAATACTAATATTATATAATCAAAAGATGTTTATATCAGAAAACAAGGTAAGTTCAATGCTCAAAAAAATCAATCATTGCAGTCCAACACATCAAAAGGATCAAAGAAACAAAAACATATTGCCATATCGTTGGATACAAAATCAATATTTGAAAAAAACAGTTGTTGGTAGCTGTTTTTTAATTTTTAATCCAACTAATAAGAAATAGAGTGTAATTTTCTTAAATATGATAAAAGTTATCCACGAAACTGAGATTTAATGTTATTCCTAAATGAGACAAAACATTCCCTCTAAGATTGGTACCTAGACAAGGATGCCTTTTTCATCATTCCTAGTCAAAGAAAATAAATAAAATGCATACCAACCAAAAAGGAAGAGATTAAAATTATCTCCATTGGCTAACAATGTGCTTATCTAAATACAAATATAGTGCCAATAGGTAATCACAATAAAATGGCAAAAGAGATTTCAACATTCACAAAAATCACATCTTTACACTGGGGATACACAATCAGAAACTGAGGTTTAAAAGAAAATAGGTTTTAAAATAATTTAACAGACCACTGGTGTTGCTAAGCAATAGAATATTTGTCTGGCATGCACAAGGCCCTGCATCCATCCCCAGCACAGTAATATCATTCACAATAGCTAAAGGGTAGAGGCAACCTAAATGTCCACCAACAGATGAATAAATACACAAAATGGAGTATATATGCAAAATATTATTTAAACAGATTATTCAGCAATAAAAAGGAAGACAATTCTGATCCATACAACATGGATGAACATTAAGGAAATTGTGCCACGTGAAATAAAGCAGAAACTAAAACACAAAAGCTACATGATCCCATTTTTACACAGTATATACAAAGAAGTTGAATGGTGATTATCAAGAAGTTGGGGGAAGAGAAATGAGTTGTTACTTGATGGGTACAGATTTAGTTAAAAGATGAAAAAGTTATCAGAACTGGTTACCATAGTAACATAACTATATTCAATACTTTTGAATTGTATGATAAATTGGTAGTGTCTTTTTATCATAATTAAATTCTGCCACTTAAAAATAAGTTGTGAGACCAGTAAAATTGCTCAGTGGATCAAGTACTAGCTGCCAAGTGTAATATACTGAGTTTAATCCCTGGGAACTACATGCAGAAAGAGAAGACAAACTCCCACAAGTTGTATTCTGACTTCCACATGTGCACACAAGTATACAATCATTCCCACCCTCCTCCACACACACACATTTTCAAAATATAATACAAACAAATAATTAGTTTCAGAAAACTACTTAGAAACCATATTAGTGGTTTCTTAGAGCAGGGTTACAGATCAAAAGAAAACAGCAATAAATGTATCTGAGATACCATACTGGGGTGATTAAAATGCTCTAAAACTGATTGAATGAGAGTTTCAGAGCTTTACTAACACTCATCTTTAGTAAGTCTTTGAAATGTACACTTTTAAAATTCGCAGAGCCTATGGGTGCAGCTCATTTGTTTAGCATGTACAAAGCCCTGGATTTGATTCTCAGCACAGTACAAACCAAATATCATGATGCACAACCATAGTTCAACACTAGGGAAATTGCAGCAAGAGGATCAGATGTTCAAGCTTATCATAGGCATAGTAACTTTGAGACTAACCTATGCCACATAAGGTTGTGTTTTTAAAAAGTGAATTAAAGTCTTTGTATGACAGCATATGCTGGAAAAGACTAAGACAGGAAGATCCTGAGTTCAAGTCAGCCTAAATTATATAGGGAGACCCATTTCATAAAACAACAAATAAGTGAATTACATGAAATGTATAATATTTCTCAATAAAATGATCATTAAAATTTATACATACAGAATACCCTTAAGCAATCTCTTTTCTGCTTTTATACTATTACAAGTGGTTCTTAAAATAAAATAACAAAACTGTGATCCATGAAAGTAAATTTTGATAAGGAACATTTTATCATATTTAATATTGGTAGAAGGGAAGCAAAACACATTCTTGAAAGAATAAAAGAAGAACCCAGAGCCTAAGGCTAAAGCATGGAAATCATATATCTGACCAAAGACATAAGTTCAGAATATATAGAGAACTCTCAAACTCAAAAAGATAAAAAGAATTGGCTGAGTACTTCATGAAGAAAATGGCCAAAAACTTCAAATCAATCAACAATTTAAAGATCTCAGTATATTAGCCATTTAGGAAATCCACATGTGATGTCATTTGTTTTATTGATCTTGGCCATTCTGAATAGGGTAAGATTAAATCTCAAAGTAGTTTTAATTTTCATTTCCCTGATGGATAAGGATGTTGAAAATTTTAGATGCATTTCTCAGCCATTTGTGTTCCATCTTTTAAGAATACTCTGCTTATTTCTACCCCATTTTTAAATTGGGCTATTTTCTTTATGTTCATCTTTTTTAGTTCTGTATATAGCCTAGATACTAATCCTCTATCAGATGTATAATTGGTAAAGACTTTTTCCACTCTGTAGGCCACTACTTTGCTTGAATGATGGTATCCTTTGCTGTACATAGATTTTTTTTTAGCTTAATGAGTCTCACTTATTAATCATTGGTCTTAATGCCTATGTTGGTGTACATATTCATTGCTACTCTATTCATAATAGTCAGAAACTGGAAACAGCCTAGATACTGCTCAACTGATGAGTGGATTATAAAAATGTGGTTCATTTACACAATGGGGTATTATTCAGCTGTTAAAAAATGAAAATTTCAGGTCAATGTATGGAGCTGGAAACAATCATTCTAAGTGAAATCTCAACCCTCATTCAAGAAGCTTCTTTCAATAGAAGCTTAACACAGACAACCACCATTGGACAATATGTAGAGAGGGAGAGACTTTGGAGCACTCAGCCTTAAATGGGATGTGTTCATTAAACACTCCCCTCAAAGCTCAGGGATATATGTGGGAGAGGAGGCAGGAAGCTTCTAAGAGCCAGAAGTGGCAGATGACTCCAAAGAAATAGTGTCTTTTAGACACAGCAGGGCTGATGCACATATTAGTTCACAGAGAGTGTGACGGCACAAAAAAAAAACCTGCACCAGACAAAATCCCAGCACTAAGAAGGGAAAATGGATACAAGATCCCACCCCTAACTAAGAAGCTATTTGCAGTTGATACCTACTGCCAAAGGGAAACTCAGTTTTCTCCAATGGAGTGTCACTGGGTATAGCAACCACACTCCAAGGCAGGCTCCATGCCCAGGAGTAGTTGGCCAACACAAAATAGACTCCACAGTTTTTGTGTATAGTGGTATTCTATTTGTACTGAAATGTGATTTTATTTGTATGTTAATAAATAAAGTTGCCTAAGGGTCAGAGCTATCAGCAAGCCATAGCGAAAGCCAGGGCGGTGGTGGGTGCACGCCTTTAATCCTAGCACTCAGCAGGCAAAACTAGGAAGATCTCTGTGTGTTCAAGGATACAGCCAGCATTGGAGACACACGCCCTTAATCTCAATACCAACCATAGAAGACTTGGAGGTCTATACAGAGAGGCAGTGACGAGGCAGTCACGTAGTTGGGTTTACAACCAACGAGAAGGAAGAACAGAACTCTTATTTAAAAGCAAACGCACAGGAAGTAGGTCCTTTTTCGGAGAGGTCTCTTGGCGGGAGAGGCTAGCTGGCGGAAAAGCGGGTAAGACTCTTAGCTCTGACCTCTTTGGCTTTCATCTTTACATTGGCTCTGTGTCTCTTATTTAATAAGGCAGTTGGTTACATCTACATTTGTGGGATTTTTGTTTCATTTTAATTTGTTTAGGTTTTTTTTCTTACTGGTTTTGTTTGGTTGGTTTTGGTTTTCTTTCTTTTTTGAGAGAGAGAGAGAGAGAGAGAGAGAGAGAGAGAGAGAGAGAGAGAGAGAGAGAAAACATGAAGTTGAGAGGGTAGGGAAAGTGAGAAGGATCTAGGAGAAGTCAAGAAGGGGAAAAAGGTCAAACTATATTGCAAAAAAGTTAATAGAAAGTTTAAATCTTGCTGGAAAGTGTCCGAGATGCTCAACTTAGTGTATTTCTCACAATAAAAATTAACTAATCAATCTTGTTCCATTTACCAACCCTGTGGACTTATATTACAGAACTTTATTTAACCTATGCATAGAAACATGACAAAATAATCTATGTCATATGGTTATCATGAAAATTTTATGAGAATTTCACATAAACAGTTTGGCATATAATAAGGGATCAATAAATGGTAGGTGTTATTTTTACCATATATACGCTAAATGCTCCACCACTGAAGCCATCCTAAGCAAGTCCTTCAAATGCATTTTGTCAAGTAAGCTCCAGGGAAATCCCCAGAATGAGTATGACAATCAATTCCTCTCCTGGAGCACAGACAACAACCTATGCTGTGCAAGAATGTGATATTTTCTCAAGACATTATACTTGCTTGAGATGGGAAACTTAAATAAGACAGCATTGCCACTGTTCTTACAGATCAAGTATACTCTCTCTTTATACATCACTACTGAAATCCTATCATAGAGTTCACAGGTATTTTAGAATTCTCAGGGTAGAATCCCAAGAGGAAATCACAAACAGATAAGTCAAACATGTTAGATTGGAGGGATATATATATATAGATATAGATATAGATATAGATATAGATGTAGATATAGATATAGATATGCACAAGTTCAAGACTGTCCAAGATTCCAAGATTCAATTATCTCTGCCCATTTTTTTTAACAATCTCCCACTACCACCCAAACTGAGAGATGGAATATCTTACCTCAGGCGACCCTAGTATCTAGGAAATTCTTTGAAAAAAAAGTGGAAAACTAGGTGAATCAATTGAATTTGATATCAGATACAGCATGTTTGCAGGCCATGACTGCAACAAATTTACTCCAGCAATTTTTGTTCCTCTCTCTTTGCACACCCTGCCCCCTGCCCCATGTGTCAAAGCATGCTATAGATGCGACTTGCTCAATAACATGGCCCTCAACAACAGCTTCCTGAGCATATAGTCGCCTGCATCAGAATCCATCATAGAGGAGGAAAAAAGAAAGACATTTCCATCTTCCGCCTCCTCATGATCAAACTGGGGCTTCAGCCCACACAGATCTGTCACTCTGAGTAGGCTCCCCAGTCACAGCATCATCTTTGCCAAGGAAGAACAGAGATAATTGCATCTCAGAGCGACACAAAGCTAACGTTTCTATTCTAGCCTGTGTTTTAGCAGCACTCCCTTCTTAGAACAATTATCTCAAAAGTACAAACTCAGTTTTTACCTGAGTTGAAATCTAACTTAAGAAAGGAGTCTCCTGGGCTGAATTCACACCACAGTCTGAAATCACACTGTGAAAGAACCAGACTATAGAATTAATGAATGTATGGTGTAAGATCTTGCTTTGTTTGACAGGTGCCCTCCTGAATTCACTCCCTAAAATGGAAATCCTCTTTGGTTTATATGCACCATTGTGCTAACCAAGAATATTGCCATTAATGCTGACTCACACCCTCTGCTACTCAGCATTTTAATCCTTCTTGAAGACTGGATTTAAGATGTTACTGCTTCCATGGTAGTGCCTCAACTAATTCATCTTCTGTTCCAAATTCCTAACATGGGATAAGTGTTTTGTGTGCTACATTGGGAGTTACATTGGGACAAATCTGAAGGATACCTCAATCAGACATGAGACTGAGGAGCAAGGAGTTTGTTTTTAACAAACTTCTTCGTTTACTTTTGGGGGATCTGTAGCATGAATCTTAAAGAGTCTTATTAATAAAATCAAACCTGAGGCCAGTTATTGGGGTGAATGCTGGAAGATCAGAGACAGAACAAGCCACAGCTTCCTCACCTCGCCAGTTCCTCAGCTGATCCTGTTTCCTCAGGCTGGAAGCCTCTGAGTCCTCATCCAGAATGGGTCCCAGTTGAACTGCTGCTAGAAGCCTGAAAGCTTAACCAGCCAAATGCTTTTAGTTTCTGGTCCTCACGCTTTATATACCTTTCTGCTTTCTACCACCACTCCCTGGGATTAAAGGCTTGCTTTCTGGGATTAAAGGCGTAAGTTACCATGCTTGGCTGCATCCTTGAACACATCGATTTCTGCCTCTGGAATGCTAGGATTAAAGGTGTGAGTACCACCATTTTCTAGCCTTTGTATCTAGTGGCTGTTCTGTCTCTGACCCCAGATAAGTTTATTAGGGTGCACAATATTTTGGGGAACACAATACCACCACAGAGATCTTTGGTTAATCTGTGTTTATCAGTTCTTTGAGAATGCTTTACTTGTTATGAGTAGGTATTTCACAAGTATTTGCTCAACTCAAAAATGCTGAAGTGCTAAAGAAGCTTAGGTAACCCTGAGTCTTAGTGGGTCAACCATGGCTGATATAAAGTACCTGTCAACAAGTGGTATGATCTCGACAGGAGATGGCTGCTACCACAGCCTGAAACATTTGAGTCAGGAGATGCATGTATTCATAGACAGACTGAAGCACATACAGGGAGTCCAGCCACAACCTTAAGTGAGTTTTGTGTAGGCAAGAAGATGAACTGTGAGTTGGAAACATTTTCTTGAGTACTGTCTTTATTCTTTAGCTGTCATGTACACAAATTAAATACTTGTTTAGGTAACACAGTGCCAAAGGCCAATATCTCTTCAGGTCAGCTTTCCTTCCAACAGACTGAACATGAGTGCCCCCACTATGTTCTTGAGAAGAAAAGTACTAGTGCGACAGATCCATCTGCAAGTCCTGCTGTGTCACTGTCAAGACTGGTTAGAACGATTGGAGATGGAGCAAAAGGACTGACCTGGAGAGTCAAAGCACACTTTGCATATACAGGGCATTGTTTGGGTCTGACAAGGGAAAGTGCTAGAAGAAGAAGTTCACAGTGCACTTGAGGCATAGATAAGCACTGAGAAATGTAACAAAGCAGGGAGTTAATATGAGAAAGGCTCAGGGGAGTCTGGAACCATTTGCTTAACAGACAGGAAAGCAAGGATCAAGATTGTGCAATTAAAGTACAATGGATGTAGAGGCAAGCAAAGACACAGTTATAACACTTACCAGCTGTGTGATCTTTGGCAGGTCACATCACTACTGCCTGTATTCCTTTACATATGAAACAGGACAATTAAATTTACCTCACTGCCTACTTTACAGAACAGTAATAGGGATCAAAGGAGATATATTTGAACATGCCTTATAAACTCCAAATCACTGTTCAAATGTGAGCAATTACTATTAGTAAATCACACACAGAGACAAAGATCAGAGGTGTGTAGCACTAACAATAAAAGCAAGCTGAGTAATGAGCCTCAAACTTGCACCAAAGAAAGGCGAAGATAGATCAGAGCAGTAAAAGTGTCATAAAGAAACAAAATCAAACAGGCCAAGCAACTTTTCATACAGGGAACATCTCATAGACACTAAGACCAGTCAAGACTTCCTCCTATGTCTTAATGGAGAAAGAGTTGATAAGCATCATATGTTTATTGAGTAACTACTGAGGACTCCAGTGGAGGGGAGGACCTTGTCATGTGTTTCCTGCCTTGGTGAGTAACACCATCACTTTGTTAGTCAGTGTTGTATAACTATAATGAAGAGCAGAACAAAAGAACCTGAATAGAAACATTTTTTTAGCTCCTGGGCTCAGAGGTTTCTGTCCTTACTTGGCTGGCTGCTCCTTTGTTCCTGGGGTGGACCAGAAACAGAGACAGCTAGACAAATGGATCAGGGATAAGCTACTGGGTCCCAAGAGCACACTCCAAGTTAACCTACTTTACCCAACTAGGTTTTGCTTCTAAAAGGTTCGATTACGTCTCAATCATGCTGTGAAATTATGAATCCATCAGCTGATTAGGTCAGAGCCTTCAGGAAGCATTTACCTCTCAATGACTGGATCTACAAGCTTTACCTCATGGGCCTTTTAGGAGACAGTTCAGTAAGAAACCATAACAATCACATACCCAGTAGTCTAAGTGTATCCTGGACTACTTCTCTGTTTTCAATCCTCCCTGTGCAATCAGTCACTAAGTCCTGCCATGCTTACCTCATTACACCTCTAACATCTATGCTTCCTCTCAATCCCTACATCCATAGAACTCAGTCTATTACTCTCCATTATTTCAGCTTTCTCATTAGACTCAATACTATCTACTAATCATTCTCAAATACAAATCAGATCATGTAACTACTCCACACAAAATTCTACAATGACTCATTACTGTCTGCAACTTAAGTTGCAATATCTTTAAAGTGACAAGACCCTCCATAATCTGGTCCTTTCTAGTGTTCTCTCTTATTAGTTACTTGACCTGCTTCAACCCAATGACCATCTGCTCCTGTCAAGCCATTTTTAAACTCCCGAAAATTTCATAAATTTCCAGGCTTCTGGCATTCCTTCTGCTGATCTTACTGTTTCGAAAACACTTCTCCCTCTTTTCTGCCAAGGAAATATGGACTAAGCTTTTAAGACAAGGCTTAAACATCAATTACTTTATCAGCCTTTTCCCACCTAATTTAAGTAGAACTGCCTCATCCCTCATATGTGTTTATATTAAGTAACTTTATTTCAACTTCAATCATAGTACCTATATAATTACTTCTTAATTCTTTCTACTGGACCAGGTTCTTCTTAAGGACAGGAACAAAGTCTTATTCATCTTTTTATTATTCATTTTTGTAGCTCCATTGTTTAACCCAAGATCTTATATGTAGTGAGTGCTTAGTAAATGTTTGTTGACTAGAATAATAGAAAAGACAATCACTTGGTGAAGATTTGTTATATGTGAACTAGGCCCTCTCAAAGAATTTATTCTCTGATCAAGGATAGCACAAATTAGTACAGTGAAAAAAACATTCAATTGTGTCTTGTGTACAATAGATACTGTAGAAGAAGAGAAACAGCAATTCAGTTTCCTTAATTAAAGAAGAATCCATGATGGTGATGAGACAAACTGGGCCTCATAGGATTCACAGGACTTGGAGTTGGAAGTACACATCTATATGTGAGGATGTATGTACTGGTAAAGAATATGAGAGTTTCAGGGATACACTAGGAGAATGAGATCTCAAGGACAGGCTAAGATTCTTTAGAACATTCAGAAGGATAATGTTAGCCCTTCTTCAGCACAAAATAAGCACATTTCTAGTTAATAAGGAGGCTCGCTCTTTGCTTTCTGAAAACAGGGAAATTAAATTATCTGCTTTGGAAAGGTTCCCACAGGAATGCTTGGCACACAGGCTGACTACAGAGTCACCATCCTGGCAGAAGAAAAATCAAATACAGCATTCCTCTGACAAAGCTCAGAATAAACGACAAAAACTGAAAGGGACAGGACTTGGATTCCAGCCATAGCCAGTGAGTCAAGATCTCTGAAGGATGGCAGAGAGCATGATTTAACACCAAAGGAAAAGTTTCAGTAAGTCTTAATGAGAATGTAATATTCATAAGCAAATCCTAACCCCCAAATAGAATAACATCATGCATTCAAAAATTTTCAATATACAAGTGAAAAAATATCTGGTAGCTATAAAGGACTGATGGAGTCATTTCCATAGATTCAAAAGCAAGGGTGAGTTTGAAGAACTTACTTATTCCCATTCCAAACACCATGACATCCCCATGATGCTAATATAGATGGATGAAGGCTAGAAGCTCATACAGCCTGCTTGATTTTTTTTAATACTTCTGATACAAACAGATAACTTTTATCAGCAGTTTTTATTGACAGAACCAGTAGCAGTGATAAAATTTTTCAATTACCATTTTGGTGACTTTGTTTTCTTTCTCCGCACAATAAACATAAAATATGCTTACATCATGTCATTGACATTGGAGAGAACAGCCTAGTTTTCCCACATTTTAATCCATGATGCATGAACTGAGAGAGAATCAGGGTCTGTATTGAGATGGTACAACTGGAAATTCTACCTAGGACTTCTAGAAAAATGTATTTAGATAGATTATAGAAACAGAGAAGTGTCAGAGAATGACAGGGAAGAGAAGATCCATTTCTGTTGTAATTAATTTTATGATAAATCAAAATGCTATACTTCTTAGCCAGGTTGTAAACTTGAACTTAACTCCCTACCTACAGATGTATGGATATCTAAATATCCTTTTCTTCTCTAGTGCTGGCTATTGAGTCTCATAGAGCATATAGCTCCTGATACCACATGAACTCAGGCACAGCTAGATTCTTCTCTGCTTAGCCCATTTTTCTCTCCTTGTTCAAGATGCTCTGAAACTGTAAATCATCATGTATGGCCTATAAAACTTAATGTTGTCACACAGGTTGATATATACTCACATTTCAAAGGAAAACATAACCAAAGAACTAAAACTACATAGAGGTCCTCAATCATAGTAATCTATTCGTGGCTCCAGGTTTGATCAACCTGATCTTAACAGACAGACATGTGAAATAGCTCCCTAGCACCCTCTATTCTGTTCTCTCTTGTTTATACAAGGTCATGTCCACTAAGGTTCCCTGATATGGAAAGCAAACTGTGCAAATTGACCTTATTTCTATTACTATGGGATCAGTACAGTGTCACAGCACAGAGTATCTGTAGATGAGTCATCACTTGGACATGAGTTTATACTCAGTTATTTCTGATGAAAAGCACAGCTCATATGTCACTTTCCTCAAGAAAGGCTCCCATACAATTCTAATGAACAATTTCAATCATGCATATGTCCTTTTTATATAAAGAAAAAATGCTATTGTGTTAAGTGTTGTCACATAGAACTTTCTTTGAAAATGTTAATATCCTATATCTATGGTGTCCAAGAGAGTAGTCAATAATTTCATATGGCCATTGAGCATTTGAAATGCACCTAGCATGACAGAGAGACTGAATTTTTCATTTCATTTCAATTTAAACTGACACTGGTAATTTCTGTGGACAGTATCAGCAGTTAACTTGTGTTTCATAAGGGCAAGGGTTACTCTGGTATCTCTGTGATACAATACCTTCAGTGCCTGTATATAGCAACAGTGAATGAATACTTAACTACTTGATTTACTAATCAGTCTATTGACTTTCACTTAGCTCACTGGTGTCAACTGTCCTGCAAAAAAATGCCTATGGAAACAATACTACAAATTATTTGGTAAGATGGTTAGCGAATATTCAAGCTGAGAGAGGACAGTGAAAGCAGGATAGGGAGGGAACCAGAAGGAGCAGAGGATACTCAAAAGTTTATATTTTTGTTCATACAGTAGCTAGCAATATGGCCTTTGCAGTATTATTTAAACCTGCAAAGCTTTGGGATCCTCATCTATACAGTTTGAACAGAAACAATGACTGCGTAGGGTTGTGATGGTGATACAAAATGACATGTCAAAAGCGCTGGAGATATAAGTGGTAATGTTGTTTGCTTGTGTATTTTTGGAAGCAGATGTTTTGCCATATAAGAATATTATAGCAGAAGTCACTGAATTCTGTAAACTTTGCATAAATCCTAAGATCATTCCTAAGAAATCCTATTTCTTGCTGCATTTACCAAACAAATCCAAGCAGGGTCCTGTATGCTACTTCACAAAATTCTCTTCACTTGGATAACAACTTAGCCAGTACTAGCCACTAAACCCATGATGTTTTTGTATTAGAATATCTTAAGGTATGTTACTTTGTTTATGTTGCATTTGTTTAACTCTGTGAAGCTGTGCTACTGAGCCTGTGTAAAACACCTGATGGTCTAATAAAGAATTAGCCAATAGCAAGGCAGGAGAAAGGATAGGCAGGGCTAGCAGGAAGAGAGATTATATAGAGGGAGAAATCTGGGAAGGAAGGGAGCTCAAGAATAGCCAGAGAAGGAGGATGACTCCAGGGGCCAGCCACCCAGCTACACATCAAGCCAGGGAGTAAGAGTAAGATTTACAGAAGTAAGAGAAAGGGAAAAGCCCAGAAGCAAAAGGTAGATGGCATAATTTAAGATAGGGAAAGCTGGCAAGAAACTAAGCCAAGAAATGCATGGAACTAGAAAAATATCATCCTGAGTGAGGTAACCCAGACTCAGAAGGACAAATATGGTATGTACTCATTCATAAGTGGATACTAGATGGGAGGGAAGGGATGGCCAGACTGCAACCCACAGTTCCAGAGAGGCTAGTTAACAGGGAAAGACCCTAGGAGGGACACATGGATGACCCTGAGAAAGAGAAGTGGATGAGATCTACATGAGTGGACTGGGAGTAGGGGGGGGTGGCAGAGGGTGAGGAGTGGGGAATGAGAACATAGGGAAATGGGAGGGTCAAGTTGGAACAGGGACAGAGTGGGAGGGCAGGGAGGAAGATACCATGATAGATGAGGACATCATGGGAATAGGAAGAGGCAGGGTGCTGGGGAGGCTCTCAGGAATCCACAAGGATGACCCCACCTGGGAGTGCTGGCAGTGGTCTAGAGGGTGCCTGGACTGGTCTACTCTGGTGACCAGTCTAGTGAATACCCTAACTGCCATCTGCTGTGGGATGTTCTGTATCTCAAATGTGTTGCCAATAAAACACTGATTGGCCAGTGGCTAGGCAGGAAGTATAGGCGGGACTAACAGAGAGAATAAAAAGAGAAGGAAGGTGGAAGGAGACGCTGCCAGACGCTGCCAGCCACCGCCAGGACAAGCAGCCTGTAAAGATGCCGGTAAGCCACGAGCCATGTGGCAAGGAACAGAATTATAGAAATGGATTAATTTAAGATATAAGGACAGTCAGCAAGAAGCCTGCCACGGCCATACAGTTTGAAAGCAATATCAATCTCTGTGCTTTCTTGGTTGGGTCTGAGCGGCTGTGGGACTGGCAGGTGAAAGAGATTTATCCTGACTGTGGGCCAGGCAGGAAAACTCTAGCTACAGCCATCATAGAGTCTTTGTCTAGTTACTGATGGAGGCAGATGCAGAGATCCATGGCCAGGCGCCAGGCTGAGCTCCAGGAACCCAGTCAATGAGAGAGGAGGGATTCTGCTTGTGGGGGACATCGAGATCATGATGGGAAGAAGTGCAGAGATGACCGGCCACACCGGTGGAGGCCCATGAACTGTGGACTAGTGGCTATGGGGGCCCCATGGGACTGGACTAGGCCCTCTGGATACGGAAGACAGTTGTTTGACTCGAACTGTTTGGGGGGCACCCAGACAGGGGGATCGGGATCTGTCCCTGGTGCATGGGCAGGCATTTGGGAGCCCAGTGCGGGTGGGTGGTATGTGGAGTGAGTAGAGAATTTCTTGAACTGTGAACCAATGGCTGAGGGGCCCCCAACTGGATCAGGCCCTCTGAATGGGTGAGACAGTTGATTGGCTTGATCTGTTTGGGAGGCATCCAGGCAGTTGGACCGGGTCCTGTGCTCAGTGCATGAATTGGCTGTTTGAAACCTGGGGCTTAGCAGAGATGCTTGGCTCAGCCTGGGAGGAGGGGACTAGACCTGCCTGGGCTGAGTCCACCAGGTTGATCTCGATCCTTGGGGGAGTCTTTGCCCTGGAGGAGATGGAAATGGGAGGTGGGCTGGGGGGAGGGGGCAGGGTGGGATGGGGGAGAATGGGGGAATCTATGGCTGATATGTAAAATTGAATTATATTGTAAAATAAAATAAAATAAAATAAAAAAAGAGAATTTCTTAATAAAGAAAAATGAAAAAAAAAAAGAAAGAAACTAAGCCAAGCAAAGGGTGGGCATTCATAAGTAATAAGACTCTGTGTGATTTATTTGGGAGCTGGATGGCGGGTCCCCCAAAAGAGCAAAACCCTCCAATAATAGACTTTATATAATGGTAAGTCATTTTACTACACACAAGTGTCCTAAAACCAGTTGATCACATTTACATCTGCCACTGGTGTGCTGCAACCTTTTCTCAGCATTTGTTATGGTGACAGGTTTCTTTGTCTTTGACCATTTCTTCTCTACCACATATTACATAAAAGATCACAGGAACCTAGGCCATGGCACTTAGAGGGAGAAATAACCTTCATGGTTTGGAAATGATATCCAAGATGAAGAATATGAAATATTCTGTCTTTTTATGGCTTCTTATAACCAAGGACAGGGCTGTCACACAACTCATTAATATTTCAGTGGCCATCTAGCCTTCTTTTCAGGGTAAAGCTGACAATTATGAGGAAAAAAGGGAACTGACATGAAATGTAAAAGTTAACCTTCTTTTTATAAAGAATTCTTGGTCCCACACATATAAAGCCCAGTCATTTTACAGTATGAAGATAAGTATATATCTCATATCAATTTCAGAAGCAAGACAGAAAAACCCCAGAGTTTGGCTCATAAGACCCTGCCTTAATTAAGCAAGGTTAGTATACTTTCTCATTTGACTTTCTATATGGTGTAAGGACAGGTAACAGTATGTCATATTGTACTTCAGAAACCACTTTGCTCAACCTTTCTGTTTTCTAGAGAAGGAACTAAAGCTCAGATGGATCATAACCTCCTCAAGGTCACCCAAGCCACTAGTAGAATTTGGAATCCAGGCTTCCCAATGCAGAAGCATATATTGCTGAAGGCTGAATATCTCTTATCCAAAAGAAATGAGGACAGTCTTCCAAAAATCAGAGGGTTTTTTCACAACTGGGAATATATACATAAACTTTATTGTCTCACTGTCTATAATTTAACAACACAATGTCCAAAACCTGAAATTCGTTGTTCAAAAATGATCCTATTTTAAGGCATTATGACTTGGTAACATTTTAGATTTCAGACTCATTACACGCAATCTCTATAATGAAAATAATACAGTTCAAAGTGATAAAACCTGAATTTACATACTAGATTTTCTTGTTACTAGCTCAGGTCACTTTCATTTACAGTCTTTGACCCTCATGCCCCTAATCTGTGATGTCTGATTAATAATGATATACCAAAGAAAGTTATTTTGAAAATCAAGTAAGGAAACATATATAAATTATTATTTAGCTTTGTTCTAAGCATATAGGATGAGTTTTAGTAAACTAGTTCCTTCTCTGGTATAATATTCTTTTCATATCCATGTCATATCCATACCTGTTCCATGGCAGTAACTTCAATAATATTCTTATGAAATAAGATGGAGACAAATTTGATCACTAGAACTTTCTTAAGAATAATATTATCTTGGATTAGTTGATTGCCTTGGTATGTGATTAAAGTAGAAGGATAGAAAATGAATCTTCTCAATCATTCCTCTCTCCTGCCATAAAATACTTGAGTAACCAGGCAGCAGCACATCTTAGGGGTGAGGAAGAAGTTGCTCTCCATGAGATGGGAACTTAATTGTTTTGACCTTAAGACATGGAAGAATGTGAAAAAAATTAGCAAAATAGAAAGGTCCTGGATTTAGATGGAGAGCAGTAAAATGTGTCTGGCAGTTAAGAGTAGCAGTATCTATAGAGCATGCTAATATTTTTTACACGGCTACAATGTGAATGACTCTCCATATCTTCTATAATAGTTCAGTAAAATCTCTATAGCTTAGAGATACTCTGTAAATTGAATGAATTATTGGTGGATTTCTGAATTTTAGGGATCAAGGGGAAAGTTTTGGACTTTCACCAAACACGGAATTGGCAAAAATTACAAGCTAATTCTAACTACATCTGACAGTTAGATTGCACCTAACTTCTTTGGCATGAACATCTTTCTAGGTTAAGCTACCAACTGATTCCTTGCCTCTTAGTTTTTCTGACCCTAATCTAACTACACTCAAATGTATTTCAATTTGTGGGGATTAAGTAACTCCATATTTGAGACACAGGGTCAAATGTGCAGTCAAGGTGCCTCTTCTACAAAATGTTGAAAGCCAAAACCCTTTAAGTGTCCCAAGTAAAGAGATGAAGAGTTTTGTCTGAATATTGCTCACTAGTTTAAGGTAAGAAGCAATGCTCAAACTCAGATTCAATAGCTTTCTAAATTACTCTGGATACTAGTTTTCCCCCAAAGTTATATGCTCTTCAAATCACTGATTTTCATGTATATGTGACCAATATATAGTTTGCAATTTTCTTAATTTTCAGTGATAACTCCACATATTCCAAAGACAAACAAGATAGTCAATCTTTACACCTATATAGAAAGTCCCTAAAGAAGGCGCAAAGTTTCGACATGATGGAGTACTGTAAGAAAAAAAGGAAGCATTTTCATGATTAATCTCTGATTTGACAGCTCTCAAATTTATTCATTTTAAAATTTGTTACTTTTATTTTAATTACTTCTTTCATTATTTGAGATTAAAATATAATTGCATCATTCTCCCTTCCCCTTCCTCCCTCCAAACCCTTCCACACACCCCCTCCTTGCCTTTTTTCAAATTCATGGCCTCTTTTTCATTGTTGTTACATGCATACATGTGTATGTATGTGTATACATATATATTCCTAAATATAGCCTGCTGGGTCTTTCTAATGTAACTTGAATGTATGTTTTCAGGGCTGACCACTTGGTATTGGATAACCAGTTGGTGTGCTCTTCCCTGGAGAAGACTATATCTCCCACTCTCAGCATTCCTTGGCTGCTTAGAGTTCTTTGTATAGGATTGAAGCCTCTCCTCCCTGTCCACTTTAGCAGATATGAGAGTCACCTTAGGAAAACGTCATGTCTTCAAACCCCATTAGGTCAAGTAGGATAGCCTCAGAAAACTGGATTTTTAACAAAATGTTTCTCATACAAAATGGTATGTTAGTCTGCAAGGTCACTCATAACAAATTATTATAGGCTGAGTATATTAATATTTTTTCTTTTGTAATTGAAAATAAATGTTTTCATACAATATATTCTGATCATGGTTTCCCCACCCCCAACTCCTCCCAGATCCTACCCACCTCCTTGTCCACACATCTTCTTGCCCTTTCTTTCTCTCTCTTTAGAAAACAGGCAAACAAAAACAAACCATAATAAAATTAAAACAAAGAAAAAAGATAAGACACACACATACATATCCATAAACACACAAAATTGGAAATCATGATATACAAGCAAAAGGTCAGTAAGACAAAAGATGCCCAAGTCCAAGACCGAGGTCATGTTGGTTTGAGGTTTTCCTGGTGCTTCTTTTCTTTACTTACAGGTGGCCATTGTCTTTCTCTTGCCTGCACATGGAATTTTCTCTCCTACATATTCCTGGCAATTCTCCTTTGTATAAGGAAAACAAACACTGTTAGACTGAGGTTCTACCCTATTACAACCTCATTTAATTTTCATTTTCACTTTAAGGAATTTCTCCTTATATATAGTAACTTTGAGAGTTAGGGCTTTAGCATAGAGATTGGTTAATAATAATTGGTTTATAAAGTGACTGAAATATAAAATATAGTGTATAGTCAGTTAGAAATAGCTATCCAGAATCCATGATATGCAAAGTTTAGGCTATGCATCTTAGAAAATTATTTTTAAAAGTAATTAAAATGAATTTGCTTTCATAAACATCCAAGGTAGAAAAAAATGTAACACAGGGTTTTACAACATTCTAAGTAGCCACCCTACCAGTGAAAACCCACCATGGTAGAAATTTTATAATACACTCAATATACTGAAAACAAGTGCCAAATATAGTAACTATATAATATGTCAGCCAAATCAGGACACTTGAAAGCAAAGCAAGGCCACAAGCACAAACTGGACTATCATGGGAAAACTAGGCCCTCTGATCATCCTCACATACTGTCTTCTTAAGCGTTTGGGGACTATCAACTTTTAAGTAGTAGTCACTAGCCAATTCCATTTACTTGTGAATTTATCTTACTAACATAAATGCTGCCTTTCAGGGCAAATGAAGGGCGGGGTGAGAAAGGGAGTGAGGGTGATACATGAATCCATTACTACTTATTAACATCTTAGCTTGAATTAGTTTTCCAGATTAATGAGTTCTTAGTTGAGAAATGCTAATTAGGATACAGAACAAGCTTGATTTTATAGAGGAGGGAGTAAAAGGTCATGAATGAGGAAGCTGGGCCTCTGTGAGGTTTGTCCAAGGTTACACAGTTCAAAAGTGAACAGGCTGTTTTCTCCCTGCTGCTTTCTAACTTTGGCTGCCTAATCTAGTGTCCTACCAAATATACTCTAATATCTTTGAAGGGTAACATTCCTAGATAAGATAGCATACATTTTTGGCATACAATGAATATAATAGAAGCCTAGAACATGGGCTAGAGAGGTGTTTCAGAGGTCCAGAACACTTGCTGCACAATCATGAGGACCAGAGTTTGGATCCCAGTACCCATGTAACAAGTTGGGCATTCAACACATGTCTGTAACCCCAGAACTGAGGGAGGTAAAGACAGGAGGATCAAGATAACATATTGGCTTCTAGCATAGCCTAGAAAACATGAGCTCAAGTACAGGGAGAGACCCTGCCTTGAAAGAATAGTTGGAGAGTAATAGAGAAAGACACAACCACCCTATGCTGGCTTCTATACTCACATAAATGTATACACACAAATACTTAAATCTTTTTTAAAAGCCTAGAACACTTGGCATCTACAGCAGCAGAGTAAAGCCCCCACCCAAGATATCCACACCCTTATTTCCAGTACCTTTAAATATGTTAGAACCTAGAGCAAAATAGAAATAATACAGCAAGTAAAATTAAGGGTGCTTAATAAGCCAACTTTGCAGAGATTAGCTTATATTGTACAGGTTGGTTCACTGTATTAAGGATAGGCTTCAAGGGTAAAAGAAAGAGTTCAGAATAATGTGATATGAAGAAACCTTGGCTAGGCATTGCAAACTCTGAAAATGAAGGGACATGAGCTAAGGAAATGTGGGTGGCATCTAGAAGTGGAAAAGGCAAAAAAGCAGATTCTGCCACAAAAACTTCAGGAAGGAATTCAGTCCTGTCAAAACCTTGAGTTTATTTCAATGAAATTTGTCCTAGACTTCTGGTCTCTGGCCTCTAGAACTGCATGATAATATATTTGTATTAATTAATCCAGTAAGATTATACTAATATGTTACAGTCTGGAAATTACTCATTCTATAGAATGTGTTGAAGGCTTGCTCTGCAGCTAACAGTGCTTTTGGAAGGAAATGGAAAATTTGGAGGTTAGGAGGTCAGGCTTTTAGAAGATATAGGTTCTGGGGTTTTTTATTTAAATTTTTTTCATTTTGCATACCAACCAGTTCCCCCTCCCTACCTTTCTCCCATTCCCCCTCTTGCCCCCACCCCCCATTCCACTCCTCAGAAAGGGTAAGGCATCACTTGGGGAGTCAACACAGGCTGGCACACCAAGTTGAGGCAGAACCAAGCCCCTCCCCACTGCATCAAGGCTGAGCAAGATATCCCACCATAGGGAATGGGATCCAAAAAGCCAGTTCATGAACCTGGAATAAGTCCTGGTCCCACTGCCAGGGACCCCACAAACAGACCAAGCCACACAATTGTCACCCACATTCAGAGGGCCTAGTTCAATCCCATGCAGGTACCACAGCTGTCAGTCCAGAGTCCTCCATGAGCTCCCACTAACTCAGTCAGCTCTCTCCGGGGGCAGAGATCCACAGCCAAGCACTGGGCCACGTTCCTAGAGTTCAGCTGAAGAGAGGGAGGAGGGATTATAGGAGCAAGCGGGGAGAGGGGGGGAAGGTTGTGAATCAAGATAAAGATATTGGTTCTTAAGGGCATTGTCTTTGAAGGGTATACTGAGCTCCCAGAACCTTTCCTTCTGGTAACTGCAAGATGTAATGTTTGTCCTGATGTTTAAGGTTTGTTATATTTCAGATGTGCTTTCTTCCAATTCCTCCTCCTATGCCCCTAGTTCTCTCTTTTCAGAATAAGAAAACCTATCTTTCCTATCATTATATAGTTGAAGCCTGTAACTTGGTTGTTTTTGAAGTAATCCTTTTTTTTTTCAAGACAAGGTTTCTCTGTATAACAGCCTTGTCTGTCCTGGAACTCCCTCTGTAGACCAAGCTGGCCTCAAACTCACAGAGATTTACCTGCTTCTGCCTCCCAAGTGCTGGGATTAAAGGTATGTACCACCACCACTCAGTGTAACTTGGTTATTTTTAATTTTTGCAAAGCCTTATAACTAAAAGATTGCCTTGAACCTCAGAGACAACTGAGCTTAAACTTGTGAGATTTACTATAATAGGATGCCTGTTCCTCTGTGAAGCAGAGAATGAACTGAAAATAGGCAAGGCTTTAAGACAGTGGTTCTCACCCTTCCTGATGTGTAACCTTTGATACAGTTCCTCATGTTGTGGTGATTCCCCAACCATAAAATTATTTTTGTTGCTACTTCATAGCTGTAATTTAGCCACTGTTATTAATCATAATGTCAATATCTGTGTTTTTAATGGTCTTCAATCCCACAAGTTGAGAACCACTGCTTTAAGTTCTCAAAGCTGTCCTCTATTAACATGCTTCCTCCAGCAACAAAGCACTTCTCAACATTCCCAAACAGCACCACCAACTGGGGACCACATGTTTAAATGCCCAAGACCATGGGGTACATTTCTCATTCAAATTAGCACAGAAGGATATAATGTGTTAGTTCCAATTTCACATACCCTACATTGCTATGTGTTAGTCCTCAGCCAATAGTGCTATTGGGAAATGCTGGAAACCCTAGGAAGTGGGGAGTATTTAGAGTAACTAGGTCAATTGGAGCATGACATTGAAAGGTACTTTTGGACCTTGGTCCTGTCGTTTCACTCTTTTTAATTTCTACCCCCAATGAGGTGAGCCACTTTGTTTCACAATATGTCCCCTGTTGTAGTGACATTCTGACTCACCATAGGCTCAGAAAACAACAACAACAACAACAAACTATTAGCAGGCCAAAATAAACCTTATCTCCTTTTAAGCTGTCTACCTTGGATATTTTGTTAAAGCTATGCAAAGTTAACTAATACACAATTTGTTACAGCAACAATAAAAAACTAGTATAATTTGGCAGGCGAGGTGATGAGGAGAAAGAAATGTACAAAGGCCCTATAGAATTGAGGTCATTATCTGCTGTAGCATGAATCTTAAAAGTTCTTATTAATAAAATCAAACCTGAGCCAGTTATTGGGGTGAACACTGGAAGGTCAGAGAGACAGAATAAACCACAGCTACCTCACCTCGCCAGATCCTCAGCTGGTCTTGTTTCCTCAGACTGGAGGCCTCTGAGTCCTCATCCAGGATGAGTTTCAGCTGAGCTGCTGCTAGAAGCCTGAAAGCTTAACCAGCCACATGCTTCTCCAGGCCAAAGGCTTCTCCAGGCCAAATGCTTCTAGTTTCTGGTCCTCACGCCTTATATACCTTTCTGCTTTCTACCACTACTCCCTGGGATTAAAGGCTCGCTTTCTGGGATTAAAGGCATGTGTCACCAAGCCTGGCCATTTCCAATGTGGCCTTGAACTCACAGAGATCCAGAGGGATTTCTGTCTCTGGAATGCTAGGATTAAGGGCGTGTGCTACCACTGACTAACCTCTGTTTAATATTGTGGCTGTTCCGTCTCTGACCCCAGATAAGTTTATTAAGGTACACAATATTTTGGGGAACACAATACCACCACAATCTGCTAATATTAACTTTGTGTATTTCACCTTTTCCTCAACAAATATAATTCATAATCATTACTGATAGCAGTATGGTTGTAATATTCCCTTGTGCCATTATGTATAAATAACCCTGGGTGAATTTTCTAGCATTTGAAATCTGCATAAATGAATCAGTTTTGATAATGCTGAAATAACTCATTTGAACCAAAAGATGGGTTCAAAATGTTTCCTTCCCAGTTTGTCTGCAAATATCAGCATTTTAAGACCAGAACTTCAAAATGGATAAATAAAAGAAATTGAAATAAAATGTTTCCTTTCCAAACAATTTTTCTCTACACAGAACATCTCTTCTTGCATGACCCAATGATGATTCTGCCAGTGACTTGCACAAGCATGAAATTCTATTTACTCTGCATTTATTTTTCTATTACTTGATTACATGGAGAAAGAGGAGTGTTAACCAATTACAGAGAAGGCTGACTCTGAGCGTGATTTTCTCAATTGACAATCAGATTTTCAGGGCCAGCTTCAACTGTAAATACACTTCTCTCTCTGAAGCAGAGACCCTGATCTAGGCTGTCATATAGTATAAATTTGGAGAATATCAGATTCTATTAGTCCTACAGTTTTCACTACCTTGAACACTGTAGCAAAGGCAGTATCTTATCATGTACATATCAATGGCCTGAAAAGGAATTTCTTGGCTGAATATTAAAAGAATAAGATTTTCCTCAAACACTCTGTGTCTCATTTAAATTAAACCAGTTCTATCTAAGACCTCAGCAGCTACTGTTCACAACAGGGAAGAACAATTAGCAAATTCAAAAGGCAGGATTCAGTTGGCACTTAAACTGAGAAGAGAAATTACCACAAGTTTGTACAATAAGCTGTATGTTGACTTCAAGGAAAAACAGCAGCTTTATACAATCAATATATTCACCCTTAAATCAACACTCCTCTGCTTTAGAACATTGTGGATCTATAAATATTTTAAATGGTAACATTATCATCATCAAAACATAAATTTAGAAAATCAGCTTCCATAATGGACTGTGATATCATCTGCCCAATGTAATACCCTCTTTCCCTGCCTGTAATTAAAACCTTCTCATGGAATACCCATTCCATTTGCTTTAAATGAAAACAATTTCCATTTCCTGTCTTGTAATCCTCTTGAGTCAGTATATGACCTATGTAACTCTACTGTGAAAGAATGTGAAAGTTGTCAGAATCAAGAGAGAGTCACTT
The DNA here is from genome assembly GCA_902168415.1 of Peromyscus melanophrys. Lineage (NCBI taxonomy): Eukaryota > Metazoa > Chordata > Mammalia > Rodentia > Cricetidae > Peromyscus > Peromyscus melanophrys. The sequence goes on along the minus strand of CABHPR010139375.1, from coordinate 39,218 downwards.
ATGCCAATAACAACAATAATGGAGAAGTAGATATAGCTCAAACATTATGAAAAGTAGGCTTTTTACACATGGTTTCTGGTAGTAATAAAAGGACAAAGCAGATGCCATAACAGGCTGCTCAAACTTCTCTCAGAGATCAGGCCTCAATTTCAGTTTCCTGAGACTTGAGCAAGCAGTTTCTGGTAGGGCCATGCACAAAAAGCATTGTCCTTGCAGTAGCTCCCTTTCTGCATGTACTCTGACTGTTTAAGGTTCAATCAATTGTTTACTGTCTGGGACCCCTCACCAACTTAGAGCTAAGTGCATGAGTCAAGAACAGAGCCTGGGCCACCAAGTCAGCCCCCACAGTCAGTACATGCTAGGCCAGTCAGCCTCCATGGCAGCTCAAGGACAGAGCTTGGGACTTGTCCAGGCCTGCCCAAAAATGACAACTGTAACCTGTAGCTGGTGTTTTCTCCAGTCCCGCCTGGGCCCGCAGCTGCTCAGACCCAAATAAACACACAGACGCATATATTAATTAAAACTGTTTGGCCTAATGGCTCAGGCTTCTTGCTAGCTAGATCTTACACTTAAATTAACCCATAATTCTTACTTATGTTTAGTTATGGGGCTTGGTACCTTTTCCCAGTTCTGCCTTTACATCTTGCTTCCTCTGTGTCTGGCTGGCAACTCCTCACTCACCCTTCCTATTCCCAGAATTCTCCTCTCTCTTTGTCCCACCTATACTTCCTGCCTGACTACTGGCCAATTAGCACTTTATTTATTAACCAATCAGAGCAACACATTCACAGCATACAGAGCAATATCCACAGCAGTAATCCCCAACCAGTAAATTCAAAGGTTACATAACTTCACCTAACATATGACACAAAGGCTTATACCACCCTGCTTGTGGTTTTTCCCTTAAAAAACCCCTCATTCTGAGAGCTCAGGGCCATCTTCCTCCACCTGCTGTGTTAGGAGAGTTGGACACGGACCAAGCCAGGGCTTGCTTGTAATCAGTAAACCCCTGTGTGTTTTGCATCAGATATTGGCCCTGTGGTGGTCTTGCTCAGGGGTCTTGCAACTCAAGCACAACAGTTACTATCACTAAAGACTTTCAGAACCAAAAACTTTCATGAGTCATAAAAATCTTTCACTGATAGGATGGCCAAACACCCTAATTGTCATGCTAGAAACCCCATCCAATGACTGAGGGAACTGGATGCAGATATCCACAGTCAGGCCCCGGGTGGAGCTCCGGGAGTCCAATTGGTGAGAAGGAGGAGGGTTTATGTGAGCAAGAGTTGTTGGGACCAGGGATGGATGGAATACAGGGACAAGTGGCCAAACAAATGGAAACACATGAACTGTGAACCAATGGCTGAGGGGCCCCCAACTGGATCAGGCCCTCTGAATGGGTGAGACAGTTGATTGGCTTGATCTGTTTGGGAAGCATCCAGGCAGTTGGACCGGGTCCTGTGCTCAGTGTATGAATTGGCTGTTTGAAACCTGGGGCTTAGCAGAGACGCTTGGCTCAGCCTGGGAGGAGGGGACTAGACCTGCCTGGACTGAGTCCACCAGGTTGATCTCAATCCTTGGGGGAGTCTTTGCCCTGGAGGAGATGGAAATGGGAGGTGGGCCGGGGGGAGGGGGGAGGGACGGGAGGGGGGAGAACGGGGGAATCTATGGCTGATATGTAAAGCTGATATGTAAACATATGGCTGATATGTTAAAATTTATTATATTGTAAAATAAAATAAAATAAATTCAAAAAAATGGGGAAAAAATCTTTTACAGAAAATACTTCTGGGCTTGTAAGATGGCTCAGTGGGTAAAGGTGCCTCCAAGCTTGACAACCTGAGTTTGACCCCCAGGGCCCACAATATGGAAGGAGAAAACCAACTACTAAAATTGTCTTCTGACCTACACATGTGCATTGTGATGTGCACACAAGTACACAAAGTATATTTAATCTAAAAATAAAATTTTATATGTTAAAGTACTTTTTGTAAGGACATTTGCCTAGAAACTGTCCATTCAACCTCAGACTGACTATTCTTGATATTAATCATTGGAACCAAGAAGTTTTCAAAATATGAAATAAAATCCTCCTCATTTTTCTTCTGAATATCCCTCTCCCTCATACCTTCTCCAATTTACTATACTGTATGTATTCCCACTAAAATGTTCTATCTTGTTGATTACAATTCTATTCCCAGATAAATTTCATTAGTATTTAGATAATCTCTCTCTCCTCCTCCTCCTCCTTCTCCTCTTCTTCATTCAGGCATAACTGGTAACTCTGAACAGACCTACAGCAAAATAATCTTCAGAGGGAATAGGCAACCCCAGCCATTATAAGGTACCAACATCCAGCCTTTTGCACTTTCTGTTACCCTGACTCACTTTTGAGCTCTTGTGAGTCTTCTCAGACTAAGTCCTCTTAGATAGAGTCTCCTTTCTGACTTTATTTGAGATATTTTAGAAAGGTTTCTCTTGGAACATGGTCCAAGAATGGAGTCATGCAAGAATTCTGAGTGCTTGTGAGAAAATGCCAAGAACACAAGACAAGGAAAAAAACAAAAACACAGAATTGTTCTTGAAATGTGGTTTTGTGCTCCTCTTAAGTGTAGCAGATAGGAGTGGGTTTACTTTAGGTTATCCATTACAATCAGCTATATTTGTTTATATCCTTCTATGGAAAAAACATGTTTTTGCCCTGTGTGGCTTGTCCTTCTGATTATACACTTTACTCAGCTGACTCTTCTTAACCCTTATAGTATAAATTGGCTATAATATTGATAAAGTTGGCTATTTTATGAGACTTTAGTTCACTTCATTTGTTGGCTCTACTCTCCCAGGTCCCTCTGCCTCTAGAGTGGTAAACAGGTTCCTTCATTAAGAACATAGGCATACCACCATTTGTTTTGTTAAAAAGTTTTTGAGTAAAGTTAGTTTTCATTTTCTTTGAGTTCTAGAGATACCACTAAACAGAATTCCAATCAAGACCATCAAGGTAGGATACACCCAGAATTCTTAGGAAGAACTTTGATGTAATTCCCTTAACTGCCACCTCTTCTTTGCCAAGGATTTCTCCAGTGCTCTTTAATATAATCAAACTCATAGTAACATCTTGTGGACAATTTGGGTGAATTCACCTTATCTTGGGTATGCCTCTCTTAATATTTGTTATATCTATAAACCTAACATAAAAGTTTCTTATAAACACTTTTAATGTAGTCCTTAAACTTCAATTATTAGATTAACATTTAAGGACTTTTACATTGACATCTAATTTTTATTTCCTTTTTTTCAATTACTTGAATCTGATGACCATTTTTCTTTATGTTAAGACAACTTTCATATTCAATGATGTTTCAAAGCTTGTTATTTCAGCCAGTTCTGGGGAAAATGCAAACATTGGTACCAAGAAAAAATGAGAGAAAGGGGTAAAAGAGGAAATTTAGAAATTAAACTGTAAGAAGGCAGAAGAAGATGGCAGCTGATGAGATATTTGAAAATCATTCTCCCACAGAGAAAGTTGAATAACTATACATATACCATACTACCATCATAAGAGACAAGGAAAGCCAGAAAGAGGAATACTGCTTGTTTTTGGTAAAACAAAGAAATAACATATAGCAGAAGATTAAAAAAAATGTTCAGCAAATTCAACCATCACAACATGGAAAGAGTTGCCTCCTACTTAAAGGAAGTAAAAGTCAGGCCATAGACTTGAAACCAAATAACAGGCCCAACATATTGAATCCTGATGCCAAGTAGAACTCAACACTACCTACACCCAGATAATACCTGTAGCTGAAGTTTTCTCCAGTCCTGCCCAGACACACGGACCCCGCAAATGCTTATAAAATAATCACTCAGAAGCTTATATTAATTAAACTGCTAGGCCATTAGCTCAGGCCTACCACTGACTAGCTCTTACACTTAAACTCAGCCCATTTTGTTAATCTATATGTCACCACGTGTTCCGTAGCTTTACCTGTTGCCTTTACATGTTGCTCCCTGGATGGCAGGCTGGCATCTCCTGACTCAGCCTTCCTGTTCCCAGAATTCTTTTCTCTGCTTGTCCCACCTATACTTCCTGCCTGGCTACTGGCCAATCAGCATTTTATTTATACAGAGCGATATCCACAGCAAATATCTGAGCCCTAGTATACACTGCCTCTACCACACTTCTTCCACCCTTATTCTGAAAAGCAGGAACATGAACCCATCCACTGGGAACATAGCACAAACACAAGGTTTTATCTCAGAGCCAAGCTGTGGTGAGACCAAGCATCTGGGAAAGCAAACACACAATAAAAGGTCAAATTTTACATACAGAGCCTCTAGATCTGCTGCAGCATCCTGTGATAAACACACACATTTCCATCTACATAAGTTCTAACCTTTGAACAGAACTAGGGTACATATACTTCTTTCCCTGAGATTAGGTCTATACTGCTGTGAAATGTGGGTGTGACTCAGATTAGCATCAGCATAAGTAGATGACAGATTGTCTCTCAAACCTATCTCCCTACTCAGTAGAGCTCTTTCCAGATCAATGCTCATAGAAGCAGTTGAGTCTTCCCTGCCATGAAGGAAGAGGCATATGTTTCAGTACAATGGACTCTTAAAGTGTATCACTATAAACATTGACACACCATTAAGAACATACAGGTCCCTAAGGTTATGAGATTCAGGCACAATCCAATTTAGTATCAACTAAAATGGTTAACAGTCTGCCTTTAACAACAGTAGTTTGGAGAAAAACTTCACCGAGAAGTGAACAAAAGGGTAGAAAGCTTAGAAGATTACTAGAAACTTGGGATATAAAAATCTAATACTAACAAACATGGTCTAAGACAAAGTTTCAAGAATAGCCTTATTACCTAGACCCCATTATGGTGGATACCACCTACCTACCATCATCTATGACTAGATGTCTTGGACAAACAGTCCAATTTATCAGTACGTAGATAATAGGAGTGTAGACCTTCAATATTCCCTCCATATTGTGCTACTCTTTGTGGACTAGAGATTAAGTATATGGCACAGCTTGGTGGTATTGACAAAGGAAGCTGGAGCTGGTGTATCCACAGTAATTCTTCTCAGAGTCTGAAGAATTCCACAGGTCCTGATCATAAGCCAGTAACTGCAAATAAGGTGTTTCAATCTAACTCAAGGGAAAGCCATGCAGTAACAAACTGCTCTTTCATTTTTTAAAATATTTTAAACTTTCTTGTAAAATATTGCAGATAAACAAAAACTTAACATACCAAAATTAACCAGACCCAAAACCTGCACAACTCAATATACTTCTACACAGGAAGAATAGGCATTTGGAATGGAAGTTAAAGAACTTTACATTACATTTTACACCATCTGTATCAAATATATTTCATGTATTTATCCACCACCAGAAACAAAAATAAAATCCGTGACAGAATTAAAACTAGAAAATCAATTAACTTTAGGTCTTTTTCCATCATAATTTGTGTATCATTTCCTCTACTGAACCATTCCTTACTCCCTTTCATTTAGCCTTTCTTGTTCTCCTTTTATGATATACTATACCCACATGTGCATTTGTCTTCATATGTACATATACTATTAGCTAGTTCCACATGAGAGAGAATATGCAGGTTTTTTTTCTTTCTGAGATTATGTTATACATTCTAAGGCAATTCATTCTCTCATAAATTTTTAACTTCATTTTTTAGAGTTGAGTAATATTCAAACATATATATATATGAATATATATACACCAAATTTTCATTTTGCATTTTCTTTCTATATACTACCTACATTCATGCTGAACAACACACAAACTAGGGATTTGAAACAAACCCATGCTTGGATCAATGTGTAAAGCTGAAATAGTGAGACATCACAACCAGCATACTCCCAGCAAATGTGGACATGGCTATACTCACTGGAGAAATAAATGCTCAGAGAAAACAAGTACATGCTTAGAATTATTAGGAATATGGGTACAAAGAACTCTAGATTAGGAGCAGTAATAAAAGGCAAATCCTTCAGTGATCAGAAAAATCTCACACTAATACCCTTCAATAACTTTCAGTAAACCATGATCTCACTAAACAAAAAAAAAAGGAGATGAGAAGAAACTACCAAACAGTGTTCATCATGGAAGAATTCTTAAATTTAAAATAGCTGTTTTAATGAGTTTCAAGAAAACATGGACATTATTATTCAGTGCTCTAACAGAGAAACTTAACAAAGAGGTGGCAGCAATTAAAAAATCAAACAGAAGAAAAAAACTCACAGAAATTTGTGAGCCAAAAAAACACACTCAGAAAAATTAAAAACAGAACAAAGGGCAGTAATACCAGGCCAGATTAGAAGATAGAATTGGTGAACTTGAAAGTACACAAAGTTAACAATCCAAAAAGAAGATGAAAAGTGGTGAAGAAACTATGAGAAACTTTGGAACAGAAAGAAAAGAGCAAGTATTTTGAGTTTGAAAAGAGACTTGAGAATAGAAAAGTTATTCAAAGAAAACTAACAAAACTCCTCAAATGCCAGAAGGATGCAAACATACAGAAAGGTCAAAAGTTACCAGGCAGATTTTACTCAAGCATGGCTACCCCCAAGGCATCTCATCATCAAGCACTTAAAGATCATTTTGTCTGGTATGAGATTTCTTAGCAGAAACCTTACCGTCCAGAAGAGAATGACCAGATATTTTCAAAGTACTGAAGGGAAAAAAATTTAAACAGCCAAGCAAGAATATTGTGGCAACCCAAGCTGACCTTTTAAAGTGAAGATTCTGGAAAAAAATGTCAAAAAGAACACAGCTCTTGTCTTATAATAAATGTGAAAGAGAATTCCTCAAACAAAAAGCATGAGAAATATAACACACAAAAGTTATAATAATTATTCAAAGTGAAGATGTTCTATAATTTTAAATATAGTCACAAATCATTCTCATCTTTAGTATTAAGATAAAAGGATAAAGGCCTGGAATAGCGGTACACAGTTTTAATTCCAGCACTCTGGACAAAGCAGGTGGATCTCTGAGTTCAAGGCCAGCCTGGTCTACAAAGTGAGTTCCAGGACAGACAGGGCTACATAGTGAGACTCTGTATCCAAAACAAAAAGACTTAAAGATAAAATAATTTAAATTGATATTGTCTTAATTAATTGTTAAGAGTTAGATAATATAAAAATAAGTAAATCGGGGCCAGTGACATTAATCAATGCATGAAAGCATTTGTTCTACAAGTTTGATAACCTGAGTTTGAGTCTTTAACCCTATGGTGGAAGAAGGGAGAAAAAGAAATTGTTCTCTAACTTTCACTTGTGTGCTGGCACTCACACATACAATAATGATAAATAAAAAATCAAAATACATATTAAGCAATATGGTTAAAACAACTTAATTTCAAATCTGAAACGTTATCTATTTGAGAGAGTAAAACATCTCATCTATGTACTACCAAAGAGAAACTGTGCTACAATAGGACGATTTTTTCAGTTGAAAAATTATGTTTTATTTTGATAAAGTAAGAGTCTTATTAGTTGCAACCTCTTTTGGGTATCTCCCATAGGAGAAACTACACCACAGGCAGCCAGTACAATGGCTGGGAGGTTAGGTCACAATAGAGACACTTCTTTACACTTCATAAGACTACTGCTGCAGCTTGAATAAGTAATATTCCACAAAAGGAGTCAGCAAGTGCTGCAGGCTCGGCCCCAGGTGGATGTGATAGGAAAAGGTAATTGGATCATGGTGGCACTTCGTTTTTCATGTAATTTTGAGTCTAATATTTATGTTACAGAGAAAACATTTCAAGATATTGAATAGGTAGGTAATGATAGGACCCAAGACACACAGGATGCAAAATCAGGAATCGATAAATAAGATTACATTAAACCAAACAGCCTCTACTCAGCAAAGGAAACAATAAAATGAAGAGACAACCTTCAGAATGGAAGAAAATACTTGTCAGCCATCCATGTGACAGAGGATTGATAACAGTAACATATCAGTAATATATCAATAATTCAGAAAACTCAACAATATGAAGTAATCTAATTTTTATATGGGCAAATTATTTGAATAAACATTTCTAAAAAGACATACAAACAACCAACAAGTAAATTTTTAAAATGTTCAACATCAGTGGCTATCAACAAAATAAAACCAAACTGCAACATATCACCTCATCCCCATTAGAATTGCTATTTTAGAATAAGGTAAAAGATAAGATGTATTAGCAAGGGTGTTGGGAAAGAAAGGGGACCCTTGCATGCTTTTGGAAGGAAAGCAAACTACTGTGGAAGACAGTGTGTCACTTTCTTGGAAAAGAAATTAAAAATAGAACTAACTAAATTCCCACTTCCGAACTATCCCACTTTTAGGTATACACCCAAAGGAAGTGAGTTCCCTTTATAAGAGACACCTATACACTCGTACTTACTGTAACTACTGACAATAACTTAATACAGAATCAGTTTACGTGCTCATCAACAGAGGAACATATGTTGCATGAACATTTTCCTGAGGAGATATGAACAAATGTCTCCCCTCCAAGATAGGGCACCAGTGGCAGACCAATTATGACTTCACCAAGGTCCAGCTTGGGAAATCAATGAGATTATTGGGCTTATTCATATAGCATAGATGAGGGGTTACTTATAGGAGCATGGGTGACTATAAAGCAATTGAGACACCAACAAGTCTCACTCTAGCATGTTAGATATCTTCTCCACTGCTGAACAGATGGAGTCCTCTCTCTCAGTTAAACATTCATGTTCTGTATACTCTAGCACCTCCCAAGACCATGAGACCAAATGCAATTAGGGAAGAATTATATAGGGCTGGCTAGGAGATGCAGACGGAAGTGGCTGGCATCTCAGGTGAGATCCTGCAAGCCTGATGATCTGGTCTCTTGCAAGTCACAGCTATCCTGATGAAGATGATGGTGGTTATGTTCAAAGGATATCATTCTATACAACAACATATAATTAACATGGAGTGATAAAGTATTATTTAGTCATGAAAACTTGAAATCCTCTAATTAGCAGCAAACTGAGTGAAACATTGTATTAAGTGCAATAACACTGAGAATCAGAAAGACAAGTACTATATGTTCTTCCTCATACCTGAAACTAAAAAGTTCCACCTCACAGTAGAATCCTGATTACCAGTGATTGGAAAGAGTACTATAGCTTGATTTAATCAATGCATGATTGATGGATGTATGGAAATATTATGCTTAATCCATTAAGATGTACAATTAATATGTATTCATTTGACATTTTAGTTACATTATGCTACATTAAGTAACATGTGTAAAACATAATTTTCTAGGTAAACTAAAATGCTAAAATATCAATTGTACAATATGATTGGCCTCTTAAATTTCATTTGAAAAACATATATTTGGATGTATAAATAAATACTTTTAAATTTTTGTCTGTATATAGTCATTGTACAGGGATGTGTACCCTAATGACATTTTTACATATAGCAAGTATTTTGACCACATCCTCTCACTCCCATTCCTCTTCCCAAATATGCCCCATTCTATTTTCATATCATATATGTATATATGTAAATATATGTGAAATACTGTTCATTTCCCATATACTGACTACATTATCTCAGCGGTATTTATGTGTTTAATTTTTGAGCTCTTTCTATATTCTAGATGTACAGCTAACAATTTTTTCCATTCTGTAGGCTCTTTGTTTACTCTTTTGTTTCCACATATGAGAGAAAACATGGTATTGGTCTTTCTGCATTTGGCTTATTTCGCTAAATATGATAATCTCCAATTCCATTCATTTTCCTGAAAATTACAATATTTTGTTCTTCTTTATGACAAAATAAATCTCCATTAATAAATTGCCAATAAACCTCCATATATAACGCCATTTTTTATCTATTCATCGGTTGATAGATTGTAGGTTCATTCAATGACTTCACCACTGTAAACAATGCCTCAATAAATATGGATGAGAAGAAATCTCTGTGGTATATTGATAAAGTCTTTTTTTTTAATATTTCCAGGAGTGGACCATATGACTGTTCCAGTTTTAGTGTTTTTCTAAGTTTGAAATTACAGTTTATTTTTATATCTTTAGTCATAATAGAAAACAATAATACAAAATCAGTTGTGATAACATGACACTGAATATCTATATGCATAAATACATAGATAAAATCACTTCAGGAAAAAGATTTCAATATCTCTGTGATGAAACATAACTAAAGATTTTGCTTAAGTGTCTACATGATATTCATGACATCAACATCACCCTGTTATACATTTGTAAAACTCAGTAGACTTCAGCCTCAGATGTTTGAAGAACTCTTATACTGCTTTCCATAGTGTCTGCACTAATTTACACTGCCACCAGCAGAGTAATTAGCTGAATCTGCTGTCTAAAATTTTGCAAAGGAATATTCTCTAGACTCTGCCTCTTGCTCTGCCACATACTGATCAATAGCTCAGTACCAAGACCTGATGTAGTCAGTAAGAATGGTTTCATAAATGTTACCAAAAGGTAAGGGGAGTAACAATCAAAAAATGCTAAATAATATATGTAACTGTGTGTGCAAAGAATACAAGAACAGAGGGCCATTGAGATTGTCCAGTAAGGAAATGTGCTTGCCACATAAGTCTGTTGACCTGAGGTCCAGCTCTGGAACCCATGCTATAAAGAGAGAGCTGAATCCACAAAGTTGTCCTCTGACCTACACTCACACTCAAACACACACACACACACACACACACACACACACACACACACACACACA
>CABHPR010139375.1:15878-28431 GCA_902168415.1 Peromyscus melanophrys | reverse complement strand
ACACACACACACACACACACACACACACACACACACACACACACACACTACATCCCCACATATGTTATATTATATTATAGTATAGTATAGTATTATATATTATTTATGTTGTATGATATATGTCACACATATATCATAATAAATACATAAATAAATACATTTAAAAATACAAAGAAATTATTCCTTGTTCTCCCTCTCTGTTCTTGATCCAGCTGTGATCTCCCGCTCCCCTAAGCTCTCTTTCCCTCGAACCTTGCCCTTCATTACCCCCACTCACGTCCATGTTGTTCATGTAGATCTCATCCATTTCTCCATCACTGGGTGATCCCCATGTCTTTCTTGGGGTCCTGTTTTTAGGTAGCCTCCCTGGAGTTGTGAGTAGCAGTCTAGTCATCCTTGTTCCACAACTAGTATTCTCCTATGAGTGGGTACATACCATGTTTGTCTTTCTGAGTCTGGGTTACCTCACTCAGGATGATTTTTTCTAGATCCATCCATTTGCCTGCAAACCTCATGATGTCATTGTTTTTCTCTGCTGAGTAGTATTCCATTGTGTGTATGTACCACATTTTATTTATCCATTCTTCAGTTGAAGGGCATCTAGGTTGTTTCCAGAAGACCACATGAGAATAGGAAGAAGCAAAGTGCTAGAGAGGCTCACAGAAATCCACAAAGATACCCCCACAACAGACTGCTGGCAATGGTCGAGAGAAAGCCCGAACTGACCTACTCTGGTGATAGGATGGCCAAACACCCTAATTGCCATGCTAGAAACCCCATCCAATGACTGAGGGAACCAGATGCAGCGATCCATGGCCAGGACCCAAGTGGAGCTCCAGGAGTCCAATTGGTGAGAAAGAGGAGGGTTTGTATGAGCGAGAATTGTTGAGACCAAGGTTGGATAAAGCACAAGGACAAATAGCCAAACGAATGGAAACACATGAACTATGAACCAATAGCTGAGGAGCCCCCAACTGGATCAGGCCCTCTGGATAAGTGAGACAGTTGATTAGCTTGATCTGTTTGGGAGGCATCCAGGCAGTGGGACTGGGACCTGTCCTCAGTGCATGAGCTGGCTGTTTGGAACCTGGGGCTTATACAGGGACACTTGGCTCAGCCTGGGAGGAGGGGACTGGACCTGCCTGGACTGAATCTACCAGGTTGAACTCAATCCCCAGGGGAGTCTTTACCCTGGAGGAGATGGGAATGGGGGGTGGGCGGGGGGGGGGGGGAAGGCAGGGGGGGGGGGGAAGGGGGGAAAACAAGGGAATCCGTGGCTGATATGTAAAATTAAATTAAATTATAAAAGAAAAAAATACAAAGAAATTAAGCTGTGTTTTTATGCTATTAAATCACATGAAATTCAAAATAAGCTCTTTCATTGAGAAAAAGTAAATTTCTCTAAGTTTGGAGACATTTAAGAGATGGTGAAATAGTAAATTTAAGAAATGATACAGAACAGACAAAAGCCATTATGAAAAGAATGAGATTATATGAATAAAATATATTATCAGTATACAGATAGATTTTTGGTTAAAAAGATATTGTTTTATATAAAAAGAAACTTTGCATTGCATATGACTTTTGTCTTGTAAATATTTGGTTTTTCCCTTAGTAGAAAGAAGGAAAAATAGGACAAAATACAGGATTAAAGGGATCTGTGCATGGTATAAGTTTGTGAAGTGACTCTAATGAAAGAAATGTCTTTGTGATCAAGTTAGCTGTAACTAAAGCAACTGCTTGCAGAGTTTTCTAACAATTAAAAACTAATAAATCTAGACTCAGAAACATATTCTTTATGCTTAATGCAAGTTTTCTTAAGATATTAATGTTGTTGGGGGTTTTTACTTTTTTGGGGGGGGGGGGGCTGTGACACAGCTCCCAAGTAAATCTCACACAGAGGCTTATTATTACTTATGAATGCCTGACCTTAGCTTGGCTTATTTTCTTGCCAGCTTCTCTTAACTTTAAACAAGTGCAACATATGCAAAAGTAACACACCTTAAAATAATATTCTACTATATTTCCTCCTTTTTTCTAAATAAAAATAAAGGTTTTAACTTTAACATAGTATAAACAACAAAAACAGTTATCAAGTAAGAATTAACTTACAATATTCAGTCCATTTGTAGTATTTGTATTATCTATCTTATCTTAGTGAATCTAAAGTTTTATAGCTAATTTACTATCTATCATAACTGAGGAAAATTGCAACTGTAACTATTTAGTCTTCAACCCCATCAAAGTCACAGAAAGATATAATATTATTTAACAACAGAGACATTTGATTGCCTGGACAGTCACCCAAAGTTCCTCTGCAATGTTGGGGCATCCATCTTCAGCCTACAGGCCTAGAGTATCAGGCAGACTTCTCTATGAAGCAGGAATTTTGGACTTCCCTGCCTTGTTTTAGCAAAGTACATCAGTCCCTTTCCTCTATGTCTTGCAGAATATTTGGCAGAGTTTTCTGTGAAGCAGGAATTTTGAAGGACTGTCTGTTGTTAGAGTTTTCCTGCCGGGCCCACAGTCAGGACAAACCTCTGTCACCCGCCAGTCCCACAGCCGCTCAGACCCAACCAAATAAACACAGAGACTTATATTGCTTACAAACTGTATGGCCGTGGCAGGCTTCTTACTAACTGTTCTTATATCTTAAATTAATCCATTTTTATAAATCTATACCTTGCCACATGGCTTGTGGCTTACCGGCATCTTCACATGTTGTTTGTCATGGTGGCGGCTGGCAGTGTCTCCTCCTCCTTTTACTTTCCAGAATTCTCTCCTCCTTGTCCCGCCTATACTTCTTTTTGCCTGACCATTGGCCAATCAGTGCTTTATTTATTGACCAATAAGCAACATGTTTGACATACAGACCATTTCACAGCACTTCCCCTTTTTTTTTTTTTAAAAAAAGGAAGATTTTAACATTAACATAGTAAAATTACATATAATTTGGGAATTTGGGCGTAGCTTCTTTTACTATTTTCTGCTGGAGGGGGGCGCTGTATCTTATGGGGACACAAAGAAAATTTTAGGATCATGGAGTAGTCTGTGAGAGTGTATCCTCTGAATCAGTTGCCTTGAAACGGTTCTGGATGTTGGATCATCTGAGCCATGGTGTCATCGGAGACCTTTCAGGTGGTCTTGGCTGGTCAAACCTGATGTATCTTAATCTGGAACAAATCCATAGCCTCTGGCTTTTTGTGGGAACAAAATCAGAGCCTCCTTTCCAAAGCAACATATCCTTACATCCAAATTTTGAAGTCAAGGTATCTTTAAAATATACATATTGGTTTAACTCAGCTTCCTTTACAATCAAATATCTCTCTGTAGTTAAGAATCCCAAAGACAACACAATCCAGATTCTCTGTGTGATATCCATCTTTACGTGGCTTATATTTTATACTACCTTTACTGTCTCTTTAAAGACTTCATTTTTTAAAACTATTTTTTTATATAACTGTATATATTTTTTTATCTCTCTTTGAAGCCTACGTACATTTTTACACACATTTTAAAGCATTTAAAGTCTTGTTCCATCTGAATCTGTCTTATCGTGAATCAATTGTTTTAAACTGTAGCATTTGTAAGACTGAAACAGCGCTATGGCTGCTGGCTCCGCCCACCTCAGCTTCCCAACATGGCGGTGATACGTTTACCGTCTGCTCTGGGAGCCTTTGTGGGTCTATGCTTCTATCAAAGTAGCATTTAGCTTAGAAACCTCTTTTTTAAAATTTTGTACTAGCAAAAGCTAAATCCACCATGCAGCTTAATGCGCCACTTGCAGAGGCCTCATTTCCGCCATACTGCAGATCGAGCGCACACGCCAGGAACCCACAAGTAGCTCAAATCAGCAAGCTGTTGCTCATTTGAGAGAGATAATTAGGAAGCTGTTTTAGCTCTGTTTTAGAATCTTCTTTTTACTCTTTCTCAGGGTTTTTTTTTTTTTTTTTTTTTTTTGTTTTGTTTTGTTTTTCGAGACAGGGTTTCTCTGTGTAGCTTTGTGCCTTTCCTGGAACTCACTTGGTAGCCCAGGCTGGCCTCGAACTCACAGAGATCCACCTGGCTCTGCCTCCCGAGTGCTGGGATTAAAGGCGTGCGCCACCACCGCCCGGCCACTTTCTCAGGTTTTAAGTGGAAATTCCTGCCCCACGTTGGGCGCCATTTGTTGCTAGAGTTTTCCTGCCGGGCCCACAGTCAGGACAAACCTCTGTCACCCGCCAGTCCCACAGCCACTCAGACCCAACCAAATAAACACAGAGACTTATATTGCTTACAAACTGTATGGCCGTGGCAGGCTTCTTACTAACTGTTCTTATATCTTAAATTAATCCATTTTTATAAATCTATACCTTGCCACATGGCTTGTGGCTTACCGGCATCTTCACATGCTGTTTGTCATGGTGGCGGCTGGCAGTGTCTCCTCCTCCTTCTACTTCCCAGAATTCTCTCCTCCTTGTCCCGCCTATACTTCTTTCTGCCTGACCATTGGCCAATCAGTGCTTTATTTATTGACCAATAAGCAACATGTTTGACATACAGACCATCCCACAGCAACTGTCCTGCCTTGTTTTGGCAAAGTTCAAGTCTTTTTCCTGTGTGTCCTGCATGGCCCTGTCAGAGGTTCGTGACTGAAAACTGCATTCAGTCTTCCTAGCTATGGAAGCCACAGGTTTTTACTTTGTACTACCAGCCGAACAGCAGTACCTCTTAAAGTAGCTGTACCTTTTTTTTACCAGCTTTCTCAGGCCCTATGAAAATTGGAATGCCACATCGAAGGCCAAAATGCTGTTGGTTTTTACTCTTTTCGGGGGCCTGCCATACAGCCCCTGAGTAAATCACACACAGAGGCTTATTATTATTTATGAATGCCCGGCCTTAGCTTAGCTTAGTTTCTTGCCAGCTTTTCTTAACTTTAATTATCCCTTCTACCTTTTTGCCTCTGGGCTTTTCCTGTTCTCTTACTTCTGTAAATCTTACTCTTACTCCATGGCTTGCTGTGTAGCTGGGTGGCTGACCCCTGATGTCCTCCTTCCTTGCTCATCCTAGATCTTCCTCTCCTAGATTTCTCCTTCTATATATTCTCTCTGCATGCCAGTCCTACCTATCCTCTCTCCTGCCTTGCTATTGGCCAGTTCTTTATTAGACCATCAGGTGTTTTACACAGGCACAGTAACACAGCTTCACAGAGTTTTAAACAAATGCAACATAAACAAAAGTAACATACCTTAAAATAATATTCTACTACATATTAATATGTTCCTAATAAAATTTACAGAAGCATACTAGAAAACATTTTGTTTCAAATCAAAGTAATGTCTTATAATTTCTACTACATTTATTAGTTACTTTGCTATTTAAACAAACTGACAGAGTTAAATGTCTTTGAATTTTTTAAGTAGTTACTTTACAATTGGGTTAAATTTGATTAGCTACACATGTGAAATAAATGGCTATTAATTCAACAATGATTTGTGGTCCTATTTTATATTAAATGTTCTAAACATTGTGTAAAATGTATAAAATATTATAGCCCTAGATTAATGAAGCCCATCATGACTCTTACTGTAAAATAATGTTGGAATAAAAATATCAAATATTCTTATTAATTACTAAACTTTATCAAAATTTTATTAGTAATATCCTAAGACTTTTATCATCTACAGTTTTGATGTTTTTCTAAATACTAGCAACCAAGTTCATCAAAAGATTTTAGACAGCTGAAGTTCTCCTTTTAGAATTCACTTATTCATGAATGTTTGAGCACCACATGTGTGGCTGGTGCCCTAGAAGGCTGTAAGAGGTCATCAGATCTCCTGGGACTAAAATTATAGAAAATTGTGACCTGTCATATGGATACTGGGAATCAAATCTGGGTCCTCTGGAAGAGCAGCCCCCTAACTGCTGAGCCATCTCTCCAGCCCCTACATCTCTACTCTTAAATACAGGATTTTTCACAAAACCAAACTCATTTTACAAGTAAATTATATTGTCTTTGGTTATCTTTAGTAAACGCTATTGTGGCAAGATAAAAAATAGATTCTCGGTTCAAAACTATTATACAAATTGAGCTTGTTTTTTTCTTCTTGTTTTGAATTTTCCATTTCAAGCTTTGTTGCAATTGCCTGTCAAAATTTTACAAAAGTGTAACTATAAAAAAAATAATGTGACCCTGTGATTTAGATGGCAATGTAAGACATACCTGAAGTTAACAACAGACACCATTTAAATTTAGCCTGAAAACAACTCATTCACTAATTCTTGGCTGCTCAAATGTATCTATCTAAAGAGGTTTTGGACACTGGAACACAGTCATAAATTGTTCACCCTTAGCTCAGACATCCCTCATTGGACTAGACCATGCTGACAAACAGTTCAGAACCCAGGTCCATCTCAGCAATGAGAGTCAACTGAAACCTAACTATGTGATGGTTGATAAATCAAACTTTCAGAGAATAACTTCGATCAAATGAAGAGAATGAGAGAGAAATGCCCAAGTTTTCAGAAACAAAATAGAGTCACTTACAACAACACTAACAGAACAAAAAAAAAGATAAAAGGAAATGTTTTGAAGTAAGTGTTTTTACACAATTTCTGATAACTGTTACAAAATACTATTGACATTAAAATTTTGCACACACACTATAATATCATACAAAAAGTAGATTCACAAGGAAATATGCCCAGCAGCTGTCTGTTCAACCTAAGCATATCATTGTTGTCTTTAATTACTGTGAACACAGATTTTTGTTCCAAAATAAATATTGTAATCCACACATTTCTCTTTAAAGAGTGTCTTTGTTTAAACCTTTTCATATAGTCTCAGTTTACTGTGTCATGTGCATTCTTATTACAATATTATTGCCAAAAATGTTATTATTATTCTTTCTTTCTCTGACTGTTTTGTTTATTTGACATTAGGCACTGGGGTGACTTTGCTTATAGGTCTGGTCTTCATGAGTCATTGGCCCTCCTCTTGCAGTAAATGGAAATTAACACAGAGACCCACAACTTGAAAATGTGTAGAAAATGAGACACTGAGGAGTGTTCAGTCCTAAATGGTATAGATTCATCACACCCCTCCCATCAAGTCTCAAGGATCTATGTAGGAGGCAGAAAAATTCTAAGAGCCAGAGGTGGTAGGTGACCCCAACGAAATCGTCTTCCAGACACAACAAACCTGATACATATAAAAACTCCCAGAGACTGTGACACCATGGTTCAAACCTGACAAAATCCCAGCTCTGAGAATGACAAGTGGACACCAAGAAGCTATTTGTAGTTGATACCTTCTGGGAAAGGGAAAATCAGTTTCCTCCAGTAGTGTGTCATTGGTTCTATCAACCACATTCCAGGGCAGGCCCCATGCCCAAAGAGTATTTGGCCAACACAAGGCAGACTATTTTTGTGCACTTTTTTGGCTTTGTTTTGGAGGTTTTTGTCTTTTTTACTTTTTCAATTAGTCTGTTTTGATTTTCATTTTATATTTTTTTATTGTTCTTGTTTTTTTTCAACTTTTTATTTACTCTTTGTGGCTTTCACATCGTGTATCTTGATCCCATTCATCTCCTTGTCCCTTCATATCCAGTCTCTGCCCTTTAACCTCCCCCCCCCAAAAAAAAATAAAATTTGAGAAGAAAAAGAGGAACAAAATGATGAAAAAAAAGAGAAAGAAAAAAATCTCCTCATGGAAACTGTAGTGTGACACAGTGAGTTATGCAGTAAATACTTCAGTCCATCCATCTTTACTTGCAAGTGTTTACTGCAAAAAATCATTGGTCTGGTTTGAGGCCTCTGGCTTCTGCTACACTATCGATACTGGGCCCTCACTGGGACTCTTCTTGGATATCCTGTTGGTGCCCTGTGTCTTGAAGATACTGCAGCTTTGGATCTTCAGGACCAGCTCCTTCACATGCTCCATCAGGTCACAGATGGGGTGAATGTTGGAGTGGGCCAACACATAACCCTGGTTCTGGGCCTTGGTGATTGCAGGGTTGGTCAGCCCACCAGCTCTCTCCCATCCTCACCACCAAGATGAGCTCTCCAGCACTGCCCCAGCTAGTTCACCCTATGCAGCAAGGAGCAAAGGGGTGGGATCAGGTCTCCTGCTTTCACACCATCAGGGTTAGCTCACCCACACCTATACCACCAGGGCCAGCTCTACTGTGTTGCCCAGGTGAAGTACAGGGCCTGTTTTCCCAAGTTCTGCAACTGGTAAGAGAGAGGGTCAGTTCTCTTGCCTGCTGCAGGTGGCAAGGTGCAAGGTGGGCAGGGCATCTTTCCCTTACTCTTGCCACCACATGGCAGACTAGTGGGAAAAGGGCCAACTCTCTCATTCTCACACCCTCAGTGCCAGTTCACCTAACCCCACCAACAGGGTCAACTCTACTGTGCTGCCCAGGCAAGGTGCAGGACCCACTAGCTGCAGCTAGTGAGGGGCTGGGTCAGTTCTCTGGCTTTCCACAGATGGGGAGGGGGGAAAGGGAAGGGCATCTTTCCCTCACCCACACCACCACATGTCAGACAACAGGGAAGGACCAGCTCTCCCACTCTCATGCTTTTAGGGCCAGCTTGACCACATCCCCAAGAACAAGGTTATCTCTATTGTGCTGCCCAGGCAAGGTGTAGGACCCTCGCTCACAAGAGCGGCAGTCAGTGAGGGGCCAGGACAACTCTATGCAGCCCTATCCCAGGGGCCTTCAGTGGTAACAGGAGCCATGGACATCAACACAGACCTGGTCTGCAGTGGGGCCACAAACCCAGACATGGGCCTTGAAAGCAGCCCAGGCCCAGACATCACCTTGGTCCCCAGTGACAAGCAGGCCACCCACCTCAAACCGTTCCTCATTGTCTCCACCTCTTCAGATCTGCCTTTATCCACAGGACATGAACCACCCTGTGTCTCTCTCCCATACCCTACATATATTTTCTCACCATAATAGTGCCCGACCACCTGGCACAGAAAAGTCTGTGTTTTCTCCTCAACCCCCAGGATAGGCCACCCTGGGCAGGCATTTGGATCTCCTCCCACTCAGTCTTAATGGCGCTGGGCAGTGTCTTGTTTTCTGCTACCAGCCTGTGGTGCACTCAGCACTCAGGAGGCAGAGGCAGGTGAATCTCTGAGTTCAAGGCCAGCCTGGTCTATAGAGTTTCAGGACAACCAGGGCTACACAGAAAAACTCTGTCACAAAGAAAAAAAACTAGCCAGCACAGTATTGTTGTTGTTGTTGTTGTTGTTGTTGTTGTTTTAAGAGAGAGATACACTTCGGGGGTAGGGGGTGGAGAGAATCTGGAAAGAGTTGGAGGATAAGTAGAATATTGTATTGAAGAAACATACAAAATTTAAATACCCAAATGAATGCTGGATCACTTCTACTATAAATAAGAGTTTTGCTTGTTTTATGTGATGAAGTCCAGCTTCAGTAAAAACTAAAATGAAATGTAAGTTCTATCAAACATGAACTTCATGACCTGGGGCAAGTCTCTCTCCCATTTTAATTTATTGACCTTCAAAATCAAAATAGCAATAATATCTACTTCTGGGATCAATGAAGCATTAAATACCATTCTTTAAAATGTCTATCACATTATCTGATAGGAGAAGTATCAGCTCAAGAACCTCCAAGACCAAGTTCTCAGCAAAGAGGAGATTTATTGCCTCAGAGGGACACAGGGCTGGAATAAGGGACAAAGACAGGTATAGTTTGTTTGGTTGGTTTTTTGTTTTTCTCTTTGGGGGCCTGCCACCCAGCTCCCAAATAAATACACAAAGACTTATTCTTACTTATGAATGTTCAGCCTTAGCTTGGCTTGTTTCTAGCCAGCTTTTCTAACTTCAATTAACCCAATTCTCTTCTTCTATGTTTTGCCTCTGAGATTTTTTACCTTTCTTTATTCTATATGTCTTTCTTTCCTTCTTATTCAGTGGCTGGCTGTGTGATTGGGTGGATGGCCCCTGGTCTCCTCCTCTCCTTCTTTTTTTCTTGCTCCTCCCTCTTCTTTCTTCCCTAGATTTCTCCTCTTATTTATTCTCTCTGCCTGCCAGCCCCATCTATTTCTGTCTCCTGCCTAGTTATTGGCTATTCAGCTCTTTATAAGACCAATCATGTTTTTTAGGCAGACAAAGTAGTACAACTTTACAGAGTTAAACAAATGCAACATAAAAGAATGCAACACATCTTTGCATCATCATTAAACAAATATTCTACAGCATAAATGAATGTAACACATCTTAAACTAATATTTCACAACAGACATATGATAGAGGGAGAAGGAGAAAGGAACAAGTGTAGCATGAATCTTAGAAGTTCTTATTAATAAAATCAAACCTGAGGCCAGTTATTGGTGTGAACACTGGAAGGTCAGAGAGACAGAATAAGCCACAGCTATCTCACTTCGCTGAATCCTCAGCTGGTCTTGTTTCCTCAGAATGGATGCCCCGAGCCCTCATCCAGAATGGGTCTCAGCTGAACTGCTGCTAGAAGCCTGAAAGCTTAACCAGGCCAAAGGCTTCTCCAGGCCAAATGCCTCTCCAGGGCAAATGCCTCTAGTTTCTGGTCCTCACGCTTTATATACCTTTCTGCTTTCTACCACCACTCCCTGGGATTAAAGGTGTGGCTTTCTGGGATTAAAGGTGTGTATCACCATGCTTGGGTGTATCCTTGAACACATGAATTTCTGCCTCTGGAATGCTAGGATTAAAGGCGTATGCTACCACTGCCTCACCTCTGTTTCATATTGTGGCTATTCCGTCTCTGACCCCAGATAAGTTTATTAAGGTACACAATATTTTGGGGAACACAATACCACCACAAACAAGGGAGAGGGGGCAGATGTATTTGTCCCAGAGGACAAAGGACTTGCCTTTGGATAGAGAGGAGACAGATGTGACACATAGGAAAATGGCAGTTTATAAAAGTACAAGAGGAAACACTGTATTAGAATGATGTGTTTAATTTTAATTGAGCATGTTAATTAGATGAGCCAAAGGGGCTTTTGATTGCTGGACTTCAATACTTTGATAGCTGGACCTTGGTAGTTCACCTCAGGAAGAGGGATTGGCCAAATAAGGGAACAGACCTTGAGTACTAACTTTAGGAATGGAATTGATTTTAGCAAGCAGAGGGAATTGGGGAGAAGGACAAGGACTGCCAGAGCCACATGCTCAAGTGGGCTAGTGTCCCTTCATTACCTATCATAAAGTAAATGTCTTGTATATAAAGAGTAGCTTTATGATCATAGTTAACAAAGTAAAATGTGAAATAACTCTTCTTAAATATTTTAAAGGAAAAAAATCTAAAGGAAACATATTCCGGAGCCAAAAATAATCTTGAATCTGAATATTCAATGTCATAATAGATAATAAGACTTTATTGTAGTTTGTGAATTATTTTTTAAAATAGATTAACTGATAATTTAATGTTAAAATTTAAATTGCATGATATGGAACTGACAGATAGCCATCCAACAAAAATATTACATTTGAATTATAAAAAAAAGTAGGTGTATGTGAAGAGAGGGTGGAGGGATTATATGAGCAAGGGGCATCAAGATCATGACAGGAAAACCCACAGAGACAGCTGACCTGAGCTTGTGGGAGCTCACAGACTCTGGACAGACAGCTTGGGAGCTGGCATGGGATGACCTAGGTCATCCTCATCTGGGTGACAGTTGTATAGCTTGGTCTGTTTGTAGGGCTCCGAGCAACAGGACCAGGATCTGTCTCTGATGCATGAGCTGGCTCTTTGGAACCTATTCCCTATAGTGGGATGCCTTGTTCAGCCTTGATGCAGCGGAGAGGAGTTTAGTCCTGCTGCAACTTGATATGTCATGCTTTTTGGATTCTCAAGAGTGACCTTACTTGTCTGAATGGAGAGGGAGGAGGAGTGGATGGGAAGTAGAAGAGAGGTGGGGGAAGGGAACGGAAGAAGAGGAGGGAGGGGAAACTGTGGTTGGTATGTAAAATAAAATGAAGGAAAAAAACAAAAAAATACGAGTATGAAGCAAGGTAGAAGAACCAAAGTTTCTCTTAAGAACTGATGTATATCGTGGACCAGGGGAAACTAGCTCCCATGACCAGCTCAAGGTAATAAAAGGAATGCCTCAGAGTAGCAAGGGATAGGAAACTTTTTTATCTGAGGGTATTTAGGACGAAATTTTAATATATCTATGACTGGTGAAATACGGAAACACACATGCTTTCTGATGATAACTTTCTCTTTTACTTCATCTTAGAAATGATCTCTGACTCTGTCTCCACACTGCTACATATCTCTACACTGTTGCATACATACATCTTTTCACATGGCTACACATCTATCTTTTACATACATTTCTCTTCTACATATCTTTTCTATACAGCTTCATCTTCCTTGCCTCCACACAGTTACAAATCTCCACACAGCCACAGCTAAACACCTCATTTACATAGCTCTCTCACCATGCAACACTTTACACAGTTCCTAGGCACAGCTCCTAGGCATAGCTCCTCTACATAACAGCAGCTCTTACACACAACTCTCTCTCTCTCTCTCTCTCTCTCTCTCTCTCTCTC
>CABHPR010139374.1:67454-82865 GCA_902168415.1 Peromyscus melanophrys | reverse complement strand
CACACACACACACACACACACACACACACACACACACACACACACACTTCCTGAGTTGCCAGCGTTATAGGCCTGCACCACCAAAGCCATGCTTAAACACTTTGATAAATACAGATGGAGCTTTCTGCTCCATGAGGAGCATGAAGTAAGGTGCATGGGGGAAGGGATGGCTTCTGCCTCCAGGTAGGCCTCTACCACACAGTTCAGGACGCTCAAACCTGCTGGAGTCTGGCCAGCTTCCTCCAGAAACAGGGAGTCCACAAAACCCAGGAATCTTATTCCTAGTTGGAAGCACCTAGCATTCCCACCCCACCCCCATCCCACCTCCTTCCTTTTTTTTTCCCCAGGGAGGGAAGTAGGACTGACCGTCCCCACTCACCGTCCTGAAGAATAACTGTACGAAGTCTCGGTGCTCCCTGCTGCTGGCATTTCGGAAGGATTCTGAATAGTGGATGTTTGCTATCCGGACTTCACCCGCAAGTTTCCGGGCCACTGCAGGATGTAGCATGCATTAGGTCACAGACTGTCCTTTCAGTGTCCCTGTTAACTGCATGAGTATCCAGGCTGACCTGGCTCCAAAGAAGGACTAGTGACTGCTGCTCACGGACATGGCCCAGCAGACTCCAAAGGATGTGAAATAGCATGCAGTGGGCCTCCCTTGAGACTTCACTGAAAGTCAGATAGCTAGCTAGCAAACCGGGACAGTTTGAGAGGGAACAGGCACCAAGAGACAGTCAGAGCCAAAGGGTATCTGCTCAGAGCCCATGCCTCATTGTGGGCCTTGTTCAGGCAGCTCGTTTCCCACCCTGTACACACACCTCTCTGTGGTCTAAGAACAGCCCCACTTTGACCCCGCCTGTTCTCAGTGAGTCTTTGCTCTCTAAGGCTTCTAGGAACATATGGAACATGAGCATAGTCTGGAATAGTCCCCAGTGACACCCTGGCTTCTGACACAGGCCCTTCCTGAATGTTGGGGCATACCTGCTTCATGTAAGGGGCCTGGAGCATCAGATGAGAGTAACAGCATTCTCTCCCTGATGACTTCAAGCCCACCTCCCGAGAGAATCTCACTTAGTCCTAAGACAAATCATAAAGTCATCCCACTACGCATTCCTGATGAGCCTCAAACCTCATATCTTTGGGGGACATCGCTGTCATTGTGCCCAAAGGCCAGAACCATGGCCAGTGGCACATGCAACCTGATTGATGTAGGAGTCATAGAGGCAGGACAGGAGCATAGGGAAGAGCAGACATAGGACTCGTCTTAAGGGGCAGGGCCACACATCCATGTATAATCCTTTCCTTCCAAGGTGAGGGAGACCTTCAGGGGTCTCCCGGCTTGGCTCAGACTCAGGGATTTCCCTGCTAGGCCATCCCTACATCACCAAATTCCTTCTTCTCCTGTTGTCCATGAGCTGTTCTTATTGCACCCCAATAGGTCATCTTAGGCATCACCCAAGAAATGTACCCCCAACCTGGGAGACACAGCCCCCAGTGTGTGGGAAGCTCCCTGCGATGTGGAAGCTCCCTACAGTATCACACACTGTGGGGCGTTTTCCCACCAACCCCACAGCTTCCCAGAGTTTTCTTGAGTATGAGCAGCAGGAAATATTAGATAGAAGGATTTATTGTGGAGAATCTTGCAGAGATAAACAGATAGAAAATAAAGGCTAGCCTCTAGAGGGCCTGGAACCTATTCCAATGGGCCCCGACTGTCTCTGCCCCAGGGTTTTTATAGAGACGCCAAGGGGTGGAGCAAAAGACCTTCCCCCAGCACAGCCAAGTGCAGACCATCTCAGACACCTGCACTCAGGCCCGTGGTCCTAATCATCCTCTATGCGGACCTGCTGGGTAAAGCCACGAGGAACCCAAGAACGGGCCCCCACAACACACATAAGAAGTCATGTGCTGGGAAAACTGAAGTCAGAAGTAATGAGGAGAAAAAAAAAAAGGATTTTATCTGACCATGTAACTGTGGGGAGGACTGTCTCCCATGTAATGGGGTCCCTGTGTCATTATTCAATTCTGCCACCATCCCCTCACAAGGTGAGCCAGGTGCTTCTATGCTGAGAAAGGAATGGATACCCAGCTGCCCTCAGGCAGGCCATCCTCGGCTCAACCTTTCACGTGTGTCTGTTTGTCCCCTTATGTGTAACTGGTGACCCATGTTCCCAGAGATCCTTACCTGTCCGCACTCTCAGCTGTGTTCTGGAACCTTCTTTCCCACACACCTTGGCCACGATCTCTACCAGATGCAATGCTCCGGCCTCCAGACCCGACAGTGTCACATTGTTGTCCTGGGTCTCCATAGTTACAGCAGGTCCCCGAGGAGAGACCAAAGTGAGGTAGAAGGTAGGCGAGAAGCTGATGTCCGCTGACCACTGCAGGGAGAAGCTGGTACTGGTCACGTTGGAGATGGTGATCTTTCCAATGGGTCCAGGAACTGGGGAGTGGAACATACATACTGACGTGAAGATCAATCCGAATACATTGAGAAACAGGAAAAGAGCTTCCCAAAGTCCAACACTTAACACTGGAGGGGAGGTGACACCAGCCAATGACACAGATTGTCATGACCCCTCACAGAGACGGTGCCCCTGTGTGCAGGACCTTGTAGGGCCCTTAGCTTGGCTTCTCAGCAGAAGCCACGTGTCTTAGACAACAGAAACTGGTTCCTGGGATAGTTTGTTCCAGAGGATGGTTGGGGGCCTACAGACCACTCCTCCTCTGCAGGTTCTGGGTGGTTCCTCCACAAGAAGGTCCACCCTAACCCTATGCTGGTGTCCCAGGGCCAGTCACTAGCATTGCTGGCTAGAGAGTCCCTTGGATAGTTCCTGACTCCTGTGGGACAATCCTGGCACATGTGGGTTGGCACAGAGGAAACAATGGAGGAGTTCACCCTTGACAGTGGCTCAGTCTGGGCAAAGCCCACAGTGGAACCAGCTCTGCAAGCTGACAAAAGGGGGGCTGTCAGCTAGGCCTCTATGAGCCCCAGCCCATCTGCTGGTTGGAAAGGTACTCATTCCTGGATATCCCCCGGGACTTGAGGACAAGCTTTGTGTATGGCATGGATCAGCTGGGGGTTGCAGTACAGCTGTGAGGGGTAGACAGCTGACGTGCACACATTTGGGTATAGAAGGCTGGAAGGACAGACTTCCAGAGTGCACAACCACTGGAGGTCCAGTGTGGCTGGGGCGAGGAAGAACCGAGGGTTCGACAGGGTCAGCAGGAAAGTTGGGGTTCAGGAAGCTGAGAGGGTGTAACACCAGTGAGGGCTGAGGGTGCAGTGCTGCTAGGGATTATGGGACTGTTGGAGTATCCAACCTTCAAGGGATTGTCCAGTGCAAATGAGACACATAGTCCCTAAGTCTCCTCCCTCCCCTGGCCCCAGTTACTGAAAGCCAAGTGCTCTTAGGAAGTAAGGGGGAGAAGGCAAGGGATGGAAAGGGAGCCTTTCTCTTTCTAACTAGACCAGACACCTGCCGCAGAGGATCCCGCTGTGCTATACCTGGGTCCACATACATTGGAGATGAGAAAGGACACTCCACGTTTCTGGCAAGCCTGACATCAGGACTCACACAGGCTGGGGTTTCTGCTGGGTTCCCTGTCCCCTGATGACTCACCACAGGCAGGGGGCTCTGGAGCCACAGGGGTTGAGGCCGATGGCAGGCCTGGGAAGGAGGAAGGTTGAGAACCTTCATTTTGCAGTCTTGTGGAGTTCGGAGGGGGTGTCTCCCAAATGGGACTGGGGTGCCACACAACATAGCTTGTGGGTGAAGAGGTCACCAAGGGTGGGCCTATGGTGAAGTTTTCCTGGGGCTCTCCGGTGGAATGCAGTGGGACGTCTGTGGTCTTCTGAGGGGAACCATGGGTTGGCTCTGGAGTGCTGGGAAAGGAGCTTGTCATACTGCTGGGACTTCCATGGCTTGTTCCCAGGCTTGGGGCCGTGCTGAGCGTCTCCACACCTTGCCCTGTGCTAGTCCTCTCCTGCCTGGCTGTGCTGCTACCATCTCTCCCAGATGGATGCCCTGGGGTCCAAGCTTGACTTCTTGTTGGGGTGCTCCTTGGGTGCCTGGGACTTGGTGACAAGGTAAGGGTCTCTGGGCCAAAGCCTGTTATTCCCACGCTGACAGTTGGGGTGGTGACCTTTGTTGTTACAGACAGTCCACCTCCTGTGGGGGTCACCATGTCACCTGCAAAATACATCCACTGTCAGATTCCAGAAACAGCCAGCAAGGCCATCAGAGTCTCCCCACAGCAGAAGCTTTCCCTAGAGAAAGACACTGCATTGCAAAAGCTCCCCCCACCGCCCCTGCCTTGGTGAGTCTGGAAAGATGACTTAGCAGTGAAGAACACTTGCTCCTCCTCTTCCAGGCAACACAAGTTCAGGTCCCAGATTCAATAGGCATCTCACAATGCCCTGTAACTCCACCTCTAGGGAATCTGGCGCCCTCTTTTGGCCTCTGCAGGCAACTGCACTAATGCACACCCACCCACATAGACCAGCATGCAGACGCATAACTAAAAGTAAACCTAAAAAAAAAAAAAGGTCAGTCATAGTAGTGTGCACTTGGGATTCCAGCTCTGGGGAAACAGAGGCAGGAGGATATCTGAGGCTCAGTAACCAGCCAGTCTACCTTATCTGTGAGTTTCAGATCCTGGTGACAGACCCTGTAGTGGTGCACACACCTTTAATCCTAGCACAAGGTGTATGGTTCCTGAAGAATGACATTCAGGGTAAACATTCAGCCTCCACAAGCACATGCACTTACAGGTGTGAATGCCTCCCCCAACATGCACACACGAGACAGACAGACAGACAGACAGAGATAGAAGAGGCACAGGAAGAGGAGGAGGAGAACATCTCTGCTCCAGCATGCTCCCAATGCAGACATGACTAATCAGACAGAGTAGCTGATATGAGTAAGGGCAGACATAACTAATCAGACACAGCATCAGAGATCTGCAAGTAACTGCCTCCTGCTTCTTAGCTCAGCCCCCACCCCCACCTCCTGCTAAAAGACTTGAGCAGTAGAGATGTGGTAGGGCTAGGACTCAGCCCTAGGGGGGCCCTTTTATAACACACCTAATTTCTACAAGTCTATCCATCTTGAAGCCATCAAGAGAGGACTCCCTGCTCCTGAGAACATTTCCTGACTTCCTTGGAGCTGGGGTACTCTGCTTCCATGGGCTCTTTTACCCATTTATAAAAAATCTACTCCAATTATATTTAACAACTGTTGTGGGCTAAGGAGCCACAGAACCCACACCACATTTGCTCTTAGGTACGTTTACCATCACATTAATTCCTTCTGAATAAAACAAAACAAACAGAAACATTGCTGTGGCCCTTAGCACTGTGCCTGGCCGTGCTGGCCTTCTCACCGCAGGCCTCAGAGCGCTGCTGGGAATGCTCACCCTTGCAGACCCGGCCAGCCCGGGAGGGGTTGGCATCCCTGGCTGTGAGACACTGGCATGTGTAAGAGCCCTCCAGGTTGATGCAGCGGGCGGTTGGGTGGCAATCATGCTCAGAGCTGTGTGCACACTCGTCCCAGTCTGTGGGGAGAGGAGGCAGAGTCTGTGAGAAAGGGGCCAGCCTGGTCAGGAAACAGAAGAGCAGCAGATGGAAGTCTTCCTGCCCTTCCTACAGACAACTGTTGGCCACTGATGGGCCTCCCAAGTCTGTTAAACACTCGGTGTGAAAATTCGCTCTCTTTGGCTTGCCCTGCATCAAGGCAAAACGAATTAACACCAGAGCTAATGGAGCAGACCCCACAGGTGAGCAGTTGACTGACAGACACGGTAGTACTGTGTCCTGACCACCAGACACAGGGATCCCCATTCTTCCCCCACAACCCCCTCCCACACAGACCCCTAGTCTCCTTTCATAGTCTGTGTGCTGGACCAGTGACTGCAAAAGGCATCCAGACGGAATGAGCCCACGCCAGGAGAAGCTTCTGGCCCTGGCCCTTGGTCTTCATAGAGGATTCCAGGATACAATTCACACTTTTATTTTATTCGCCTTTCAGGTAAAGGGAAGATTGGCTCAAACAATTACTGCTGGGACTGCTTGTGAGCTAGAGGTATGCCCTGCTGCCCTGCTGGGAAAAGTCGTACCTTGCACTAGCGTCCCCTGCTGGTCAACCTGGAACACGGTGCTGACAGCCAGCCGCTGGAGTAAGGGCCTTAGTGTGGAGACCCCCACTGGAAACTCAGGATCTTTCAGGGTGACTCTAAGTGTCACCACCAGGCTCCCTGGCTGCAGGGACACGATCTGCAGCCTCAGCTTCCCTCGTCTGTACATGTCAAAAATGACTGGGGGGAAGGAGTTTTCCACCTACCCGGGAGACACACAGCAGCAGTTCAGACGGTTAGCAGACCATGGGGCCCACCCAGCTCTCCCTGGAACAGCTAAGGGAAACACACAGCACCCAATACAACCCAGGCCCTGGGTACATGTGGACAGGCCCCCCAACTGCCCTGGAAGTAAGTGTGAGGGAGATGTGTGTATGTGGGTGAAATGCAGGGACTGTCAGCTTGATTGATGGACTGACTGACTGACAAGGAGAGGCTACCAATAAACGGTTCCCATGATTCCTTGGGGCTGTGCCTTCCTTACTGATGAGACACTAGTCTCTCCCCCACCTTCCTGCCAATCATCCCATGAGCACTGGGATTAGCTTTTCGGGGAGGCCCCAAAACAAAAAACTAGCTCTCTATAAGCCTTCAAGAGCTGCTCCTGGGGACTAGACAGAAGACCACCTCTAATTCAAGGGCCACCTGAGATATACAGTGAGTTCTAAGCCAGGATACAGAATGAGACTTTGTCTTTCAAAAATAAACCTAAAAATAGCTGGCATCCCTAGAGGCAGATATCAAGAGCACCCCTCTACCCAGCAATCTGGCCATCTTGCAAATAGAAGACCCCAGGTCCCTTTGCCCGGGACTCTTTCCAGGGAGGTTGGTATGCAGAGGAGCCAGGGGACCTCAGGATAGTGGCTCTCTCCAGAACAAAAGACAGTCCTTTCTACCATCCAAGAGTGAATGAACATAACCTCCCCTTCTGGAACACAATTTAGGGTCTAAAAGATCTGGGCTCTCTAAGGCAGGGGTTGCTCTGCTTAGGCACGCCCCCTTCATGGACACACAGGATTTTCATGGGCATCATCCTTGGGGAAGGGGCAGGATGGGGAGCCAGGCTTATATGACTCTCAGGACCCCCACTGTGCTGTGTGACAGGCACCCTGTCGCTGACCCAGGAACCTTGTGTCTTCTGCCAGCATCTGTAATACTCTATCAAGCCAGTCTATGATTTTCCAAAAGGGTAAAATCCTGGACCCTGGGCAGCTGCAGAAGTGAGCTCTCCCCCAGCCCAGAACCTATGTTAGATAGCAAATACTGGCTCTGCTCCCAGGCTTAGTGTCAGCCACGGCGGCCAACAGAGGCTAAGATCAGCAGCAGAGCCTGCGCTCAGAAAACTACCATGAAGCCACACAGGATAACAGCACCCCAAGGCAGAGCCTTACACAGCAAGTCCAGCTGTATGATCAAGGTACTTATGTGAAGGAGGATTGCTATCCCATGAGGGTCTGTGGTCGGTGGATGTGACCCTCCTCGGGCTGTTACAAGACATATGATTTTGCTCAGCCACAGGGAGGAACCAGGTTGTTGATGTGTATGTGTAAGTGTGTACATGCATGTGCATGTGTGTGTGTGCATGCTTGTGCATGCATAACTGTATCTGTGCATCCTTATTCTGAGGATTTGAGGGCAGGCTAATGGTCTGCTCTCCTGCTACCTCAAGAAACAGCTGTTGAGAAAAGTTCCCGAATTCCTCGCTGTTGCAGTTGAGAATCTGCTCTGTCAGGTTACGGTTCATGATCCGTATGGTGACTTGGAAAACCCGGGCATCTAAGACAGAAGTGACACAAAGTGACACAAATCAGCCCAAACCCTGAGAGGGGATGTCACATGCTGGGGCTACAGTATACCTAAGTGGTAGAATGCTTGTCTGGCATGCCCTCAGCCCGGGCCAATCGCCGGCACCATGCACACAAAAACAGTCACGGGCTTTTCTGTCTGTGTGTTGCTAAAAGCCTCTTAATGAATTGGTACACAAAAGAAATTGAGGCATCAATTTTAGGCTGGGATGGTCAAACTGGAGGAACTGGTATAAGAAACGGCAATGCTGACATCCACACTGGAGTGAAAGACTTGGTCAGTATCAGATGCACTCTGACAGCTGGGACAGGGACCCTGAGTCACCACACAGGGTCCATACTTGTAGGAGCTGGGTTTCCAGTTGTACATAGAGGGTCCCAAGGCCCCTCCAGCTGACCTTTCCTGAGGTAGGGAAATGTACTGAGTACCTGGCCTGGCCAAGTCCTCATGTTCGATCACTACCCAGGCCCCCTACATTAGAGTGACTGCTGGTTCCAGTTTGCTAGAACCTTCTGTGTTTCAGCACTGAAAATCCTACCTCTTTGTACCTGGCAAACTGATTGGTCCGCTGCCATGAGGTCACCTCTCCTCTAGAGGATGAAAAAAGCCTCAACATGGAAACTGGGAACCTATGTCTCTTTTATGAGAGTAAACTCAGTGTGCGCAGGCATCGGGGTGGGCTCCACTACAGCCCATCATGCCCCCTGACTGCTGACAGCAAGCCACAGACTAACTCCAACCTGGCTCCACCAGGGATGGAGAGCCTGGGCCCACAGGCCGGCGGCAATCCAACAGACCACATGTGCATGTCACGGCCACTGGAGTGTTGTCAAGGCTGTGGGGAGGTTCTGATCCGGGGGGAGACATTCCTCCCAGGAGACACCTGGAACCCAATCCACACTCGCTGTTTGTTCAGAACACGCTCCTGTGACAAGCCTAAGTCGCTGTTAGAAGGGGAGCAGATCGTAGAAACAATGAGCCCCACCCCAGCCTGCAGCTACCATCTGTGCTAGGGGAGGGGCAGAACAGAGAATCCAGGGCTTCAGGGTCTCAGAGCCCCCTCCTCATCACACCACAGCCTCAGAACTAAGGGAGCCATCTTATTACCTTGCCTAGTCTGGTGAGGTCTGTATATTACCATGTCCAGGCAGGGCCACGTGGGCCACCTATAAGGACTAGATGGCCACCTTAGCTGCCACCCAGTGCCAGAGGTCTAAGCATATGCATGTGTCCTGTAGATTTGGGAGAATCTGTCCCTACTGGCACTGGTAGGGTGGATGCTATGGGCCACAGGAAATAGGATGTATTCCCGTTTCATCTCAATACCACTGGGCTGCCCAGCCCTGATGGTAGAAGACTATTTAGATCATCCTGAAGGGGTTTGTGTGACTGAATGCCTATGGCACACCATCTGTGGACACACTCTCTATCTGACAACATCCATGTACATCAGACTAGCAGGTTTCCACAGGGCCTATGAGTCAACAAGCAAGGGACCCATGTGAGCACCACATAGCATTCAGTCCAGTGTGGGCCACACACAGCAGGGGCAGTCACATCTCACCCCCTGCATGCAGGAAGGCTCTTGTGATACGCTGGGTCGCCAGAACTCTGGGACAGAATGGCCCACTCAAGGAAACATGGCTTTCAACGAGTGTCTTACCTGTCTTGACAACCAGTGTGGCCGAGACATTGGCCCCGCACCCCTGGTAGCTGGTCCTCACTCCATACAGTACTCCAGCCTCCAACCCAGGCACAGTCAGAGTCTGGCTCCTCGTCCGGGTGCTTCTGAGTGTTTCTCCGCCTTTGTACACTTGGACATGGAAAGTGTGGTTCTGAGTGGAATTCAGACTCCAGGACACATGAAAACTGCTGCTTGTGACATCAAGTGCCACCAAGTCTCGGATTGGAGGGCAGTCTAGGGAGAAACACACCGGGGCCTCAGGTGGGAAGCATCCTGACTCCAGTCCCACCTGCTTACCCATCAAAGAGACCAATGTTCAGAACAACGCTTGCTTGTCTTACAATAATTAACTAATTTACTTAATTAAAGAACTAGGGTAGAGGCCTAGGAAGATGGCTCCATAGATAAAGTGATTGCCTGAAAAATGTGAGTGAGGACCAGATCCCCAGAACTCATGTAAATGCTCAGTAGTCATGGTAGCTGCCTGTAATTCCAGCACTGGGGGAGAGGGGATCACCACCTCTCACCTGGAGCAAGCTGGCTAGTGAGTCTAAACTAATCACATCGATAAGTATGGTGATATTTTATTTGTACTGAAATGTGATTTTATTTGTATGTTAATAAATAAAGTTAATAAATAAAGTTAATAAAGTTGCCTGGGGGTCAGAGCTAATGGCAAGCCATAGCAGAAGCCGGGCGGTGGTGGCCCACACCTTTAATCCCGATCACATGACAGGCAGATCTCTGTGTGTTCAAGGACACAGCCGGCATAGAGACACATGCCTTTAATCTCAATACCAACCATAGAGACCTAGAGGTCTGCATAGACAGGCAGTGATGAGGAGGTCATGTGGTTGGGTTTACAACTAATAAGAAGGCAGAACAGAAAGTCATTAAAAAGATAGGCACACGGGAAGTAGGCCTCTTTCTCAAGGGAAGGATGGCAGCGGCAGTGAAGGGTAAGAAAGGGTTTTAGTATCAGCTCTAACTCTGCATTTATCTCTGTGTTTCTTATTTAATAAAACTGTTACATCTACAGACAAGCTCTGGCCCAAGTGAGAGACCCCGCCTCAAAGGATAAAGTGGAGAGCAATGGAGGGAGACTCATAAAGTCGAGCTTGGGCCTCCATGTGTGAATTCACACACATGTGTGTGCACATGCACACACATATAAACATAAGCACATATGTGCACACACCACACATGCATATAGACACTAAAGTGAGTAACAAGGGTGGGGGAGACTGAGGAAGTCAGATGATGTCAATGCCTGGCCTCCACATGCACCCACACACAGGAGTTAGAACAGTCTATGGGGACTGTGACACATGACAGAAAGATGTCTCTAGTGAAGGCCATTGTGCTGTGCTGTGGCCAGGCTGTGCCTGTAAATACAGCCTCAACATGCATTCCCAGGCTACAGCCATGCCAACTGCATGTGCACAAGAACGTCATCCTACTGACCCTCAGTCATTGGTCTGGGAGTTGGGCTGGGTTTCCTCCACAGCTCATGATCCCAGCATCGAGGGAGGCAGGGTCAGGCAGATCCCCGTGGATCATGAGTCTGGCCTGCTTGAAAGAGCACTGGGTTCAGTGAGAGACACCGTGTCCAAAGTAGGGGGAGAGGGACAGGTGAAGAGCACCTCAGAATAACACCTGAGGCTGTCCTGTGTATACAAGTACATATGTGCTCTGCACATACATAAACATACGCACATCTGCACACATGCATATAAAAAGGGTTTAAAAGATGTTTGCTTCTTACTGGTATGAAAATTATGTCTTTCCAATGCACATGACTGTTTCCTTTAGTAAAGATCAGGAGAGCGGTCAGCCCTTTCCCCTCTCTTCCTTGACTGCCAGGATTCCCACAGCCAAGTGTAGTACACAGTCGCAATTCTCCAACACAGCCCTCTGCCTGCTCCTTCTGACCAGCATTAGCCACCTTTAGTCATGCTAGTTCACTGTGTAGTGGGTTCCTCATGAAGAGCTCTCTCAGAGTCCCTCAAGATGGCTGGCTTAAGTTACCAGAAGCCGAAGCTTCATGCGTCCATGGACAGACCAGTGACAACCTCTCAAGTCTGTCTGTTTCCTTGGGACGCATCTAGGATGCAGAAGTGAGTGTGTCTTGACGTCTCAGCTATAGGAACAGATGTGTGCCCAGTTGCTCACGTGATGATTGTTTGGGTTGGGTTTTGTCAGCTTGTCCCAAGCTGGAGCCATCTAGGAAGAGGGACCTTAGCTGAGAAAACACCTCCATCAGACTGTCCTGTGGGCGACTTTATGGGTATTCTCTTGATTGATGATTGATATGGGAGGGCCCAGCTCACCGTGGGCAGTGCCACCCCTGGGCAAAGTGGTCCTAGGTGATGTAAGAAAGCAGGCTGAGCAAGCCACGGGGAGCAAGCCAGTAAGCAGTGTTCTTACATGGATTCTGTTTCAATTCCTGTCCCAATTTCCCTTCGTTACGGACTATGAGCTGTAAGTTAAAATAAACCCTTCCCTCCCCAAGTTGCTCTTGGTCATGACATTTATCATGGTAGCAGAAACCTAAGACAATGATGTTTTCCTCAGTAGCAGAGAATGCAGAGCGTGTACTAGCCAAGGGGCAGCTGCAGCCCAGGTCTAACTATGGTTCTCACCTCCAGCTCCAGTCTCTGGGACCCTGAAGTAGAAAGTTCCACTCTAGCCTTCTAGTCCCTGCACAGCTCACTGGCCTGTGCTTGGTAGCAGATGCTCTTGAAAGAAGGAAGGAGAGAGGAAGGGAAGGAGAGAGGGGTGGAGGGATGGCTACACTCACCTCTTAGAAACTATACTGAAAGCTTTGGCTGTGCTGTTCCTATAGTAGAGACTGTCAAGGACAAACATTGCTGAGTCCACATCCACGGAAGACAGCAACGTGGCAATACACTAGTCAATAGGGAAGTGGGGGCTGGGGGCTGGCCAGAAGCCAGCGAGCAGCACACAGCCTCTCTGATTTCCCTACTACCACTCCAGTAGACAGCCTGCCTGTCGGGCTGCTGTTTACAAGGGTGTTCAGTTAACCATGTCTCTGACTGGGTGGGATTTACATAAAACAAGACACTTTGAAAGGAAGGTGAAGAATAGGTCAGGAAGCAGCTGAGGGGTGGCCCGTTGGCAGCGCACATGGCGCCTTACTCTCTGAGGTCCAGCGGTTCTTTGATCGCAGGGATAAGGGCTACATAATCTGCACTCTGACTGCTATGAGACCCTCCAGGCATCTGTGGAAATTGCTCCAACAACATTGGCAGGAAGGAAATCCATTCTGATCCAGAAGCACACCCCCCGAGGGCAGCAGTACGTGGAGATGTTCGTGTGCCTCCTTCTCTGATATATTTCCTTGAGGGAGTCACCGTTGTCCACATTCA
The DNA here is from genome assembly GCA_902168415.1 of Peromyscus melanophrys. Lineage (NCBI taxonomy): Eukaryota > Metazoa > Chordata > Mammalia > Rodentia > Cricetidae > Peromyscus > Peromyscus melanophrys. The sequence continues at coordinate 69,851 of CABHPR010139374.1, read as the reverse complement.
ACCACCCTTGACCCACAGCAATGGCAGCTTCCCACAGCTTAGGATTTATTAACCCAGCATTGCCATAGACACTCAGGAAACGATGAATTCACAGCCACCTCTGTGCCTGGCAGGCACAGGGAAGTGTCTAGACACTGCCTGCATTGTAGCTCCATGCTATAAGCTCATAAGGGGCCTCCATGGCATGCACGCCACCTCCCATCCAAGCCGTCCATGACTGCTAGGATGTCTTTCCTCTGAGTGCTGTGTGACCCAGTCCTCTGAGCCCACTGAGTCCTCACCTCATCCAGATAAGATGTCTTTCTCTGGTCCCACTTCAGTGGAGACAAAACCAAGGCCTAGGAAGGCAAAGCAAAATAAAACTGTCTAATAACCAGCGACAGGGGTCACGTGCTCTGCTCCTAAACTATCCAACCACCAGGAGGAGAATGCATGAGGACCTTGAGAGACGCCAGGTCCAGAGCCCCAGAGCTCTTACATAAAAAAGGAGCCTTTGCATGTGTGATTAAGTCCAGGGTGGTCCTAAACGCAACCACAGGTGTCTTCATAAGAGAAGGTCAGAGGGACAGCTGAGTTACCACAAGAACAGGAGGTCACGTGAGGACGAAATGGAGACAGGACGGAGTGCATTGACTCCAAGGGTGAGAGAAGCAGCTACAAGCTGGGGAGGGCTGGCCGCCATCAGAGGTAGAACAGGCAAGGAGCAAGCTGTCCCCCAGAGCTCCAGAGGACCCTCGGCCCAACCTTCCCTTCACTGGGCCCAGTGATGCCTGTTTTGAGCTTGTGGCCTCCTGGACCGTGAAAGGACACATTTCCGTGATTTAAGCCATGTTGTCTGTGGTGCTTTGTTACAGCAGCTACGGGGTGGTTATACATCCTCGGGTTACTTCAGTGAGCTTGCCAGGCAGTCTCCCACACAGGGTGAAGAAACTTGTGAGGGAGTTGTGTGCAGTAAACAGACAGCTGGAGCATTCTAAGGCCAAGCTGCCTCTGTAGGACCACGCTGGGGTGCTTTAACGTGTAAACTATTTCTTCCATCTCACCCTCTCTACCCCCAGGGACTTGGTTTCATCCTCCACCAACCAGGATGCCCCCTTATGGTCACTCTGTGGTTTAACATGGCCCTAGGAAACGACACTGGACTCTTGATGCTTCCCATGATCTAAGGGTGTGGGGACCTCTGTCCTCCAACTTAGGAGACAACACCACCATCGTGAGAGCACCTGTGACCCCCAAAAGAGACTCCGAAGATCTGGCCTGATGACTCGTCTTCATGGGAGGAAGGGGCAGGGAAGGTCATTAGACCCTGAGATTCCAGCCATGTCCTCCTCCAGTCCTGCTCACAGCTGCATGCGGTCTCAACAGGTGCAGGAGAGCAGAGGGCTAAGAAAACAGGAGATTACATCTAAGCAGGAGTGGGGGAGGCATCATCCATGCTGGAATGGCACTTGTCACTGATGTGGCTATTTGGGAGCCATCCATGCTCCTGTAGGTAAACCCATGCTAGGCTCAGCTGGAACTATTTCTCTGGTCTGTTGTTGGGAGTCTTATCTCAGGTGGCAGATCACTGTTCACACAGCAAAGTCCTACAGAAACCCTGATCTTCTGAAATCCAGGCCAAAGATCTTGTTCTGTGGCTCTCCTCTTCCTGTGGCTGAGGATAGAACCCCAAACTTGGTGGTCCCTTTGGAGATGTTCATCATTGTCACCAGGGCTGTAGGCCTGGGCTCTTGTTCCGTCCAGGAAGCCCTGACCCATCCCCTCTCATGGGGAGGAAGAATGGGACACCAGTCTTCATAAGATCTCTCTGTCAGACTCGCCCCTTTTCTCCCAAATCCAACAACTTGAGCCTTGTGGAGTGGGAAGCATTGTTGACAGACTCAATCAAAGACTCTAAGTATCGAAATCAGACTCGAATTGAAGCCACACACATTGCCTCGGGGAACGTGACCTTTTACTCCATGCCAGCTGCGTTCACCTCTGCAGCTGGCACCCCAGTTCCACCAGACCACAAATCTAGGTGACAGATTGAAAAGTTGGCAGGTGCCAGTTGAGCCTGAAGATAGTATGGGAAGGACTCAGGCCTTCCTCAAAGCAGGACGCATTCCTGGAATAGCAAGGGCGAATCAAGCAAGATTTCTTTTGGCTGTTGTGGGAGAATCCAGCTGCCCCACGGACCATCAGTTGGGTGACTAATTTCACAAGGAATGCATCTGAAATTCGTGCTGTATTTTCCAGCAACTTGTGTGGCTGAGCTGGTCCAACAGATTGCTCATTTGTATTAGCTTCTAAATTTAAGATACACATGGACCTCGTAGCAATATGCAGCCAAAATTGGCTTTGACTCTCCAGTCTGAACACACACACACACACACACACACACACACACACACACAC
>CABHPR010139374.1:28438-57302 GCA_902168415.1 Peromyscus melanophrys | reverse complement strand
CTCTCTCTCTCTCTCTCTCTCTCTCTCTCTCTCTCTCTCTCTCTCTCACACACACACACACACACACACACACACACACACGCTCATATTTACTGAGAATTTGCTAGAAGCCAGACAAGCCATTCTGTGCCTGGGCCCCAGCCATGGCTATGCCCCACTTTTAGGAAATGAATTCCAAAGGAAACACACTAGCAAACTCTTAGAAGGCAAGCAGGGCCAGAGCCTCAAGTGTGAGGTGGGGCCGGGCGGGCTCAGAGAAAGTCACCCTTTGGAAAGGATTGCACCAGGGTCAAGGAAAGCTCCTAGCAGCCCTGCAGTTCTCAGCTCTGAGGTAAGGCCTGTTGGCCAAGGACCACGGGGAGCTGGTGGAGTGGAGACGGAAGGGACGTCATGGAGCCCCTTCCTATGGGACCAGCCTGGAGGCTTGGGTTTGTGGTGACACTGTTGGTGCCTCCAAGCCTCCAGACACTTTGGCCAGTTCCATTCTCCCTGCTCTTGTGCTCCTCAGGCTACTCTGGACACTGAGGCTTCTGGAGTCTCAAAAACTGGCTTCCCAGCTGGAGTCAATGCCATGGCCTCAGCATTTGCCCCTTTCCCTTTGCTGTCCTGTTCCCTGGGGACAAGTGGCAGAGTGACTCTCCTTGTAGTGGCTTCTGACAGCCTGGGAAGGGTGGGAGCCCCGTTGAGAGTCCTGCTGTAGCAATCCATGGGATGTGGAACCAGCTGGCCAAATTGCAAAGTGTCAAAAGAGGTCATAGCTGCCACAGCTGTGCTGACAGAGGAATGGGGGTGTTGACAGAAGGAGGAGCCTAGGGAGGGCTGGAAGGCTACTCTGGGTACCCTTCTAGCTCCTTACTCTTGGTGGGGGCATGGTGCCAGAAGGAATGGGATACCGTGGGGACAGCAGCCTTGGAAAGGTCCAGTCCAGCCTTGCATCTTATTTGACCTCCTACCAGACACCAGCGTGGAGAGGTTGTGGCACTACATTGCATCAGTGCAAGGGGTCAACTGAAGTCAGCTGGCCAGGCTGTAGCTATACAGCTGAAGGGACATTTGCATGCATTCTGTGTGAATGAAGCATCCATGCAGCTTCAGGCAGAAGTGGGCTCAACCAGGAATGCACTGAGGACAAACGGGTCAAAAAGCCAGGCAGCTGGAACTATGTGCAGTGTACCAAGTCCTAGGGACCAGAACCTGGGGTTTCAGGGGAAATTGCCTTTAGATCTCTTAGAAAAGCTGACACTACTTGAGAGTCCATAGGACCCACAGGGGAACTGGCCAGGATTCCAGGGAGTGTGCACTCCTCCAAGCATAGAAAGCACACGAGGCGGAACCAGAACGCTGGGAACATGCTCTGCTGGGGGACAGTGGAACATCTGGCCGGAGGCAGAACCCAGAGACACTCATGCACAGCAGAGCAGACTTCCCAGGGCAGCCAAGAAGGAGCAGCTGGCTTGGATGAGCAAAGGCCTCATTCCCCAGGAGAAAAGGGGCTGAGATGTGAGCATAAGGGCAGAGGCCAGTGGAGAGAGTGGCATAAGGAAAATGCCAGTGCCAGAGAAGGCTGAGGGCTTGGCAGCATATGTGCCCAGCATTTGGTGATAGGCACATGCCACCATGGGTTTTGTTCAAAACCTATTATGCTCCTACTCAGACACATTTAAAAGTTCATATATCTGCCAGTGCTCCACAGAGTGTTCAGAGGTGCCATTCCAGACCCCTCAACTGTCAGGAATCCTAGACAATGCTAACCAACCTAAAGATACCTGTGGTAGTTTGAGTGAGAATGGTCCCCATAGGTTCAGATATTTGAATAGTTGGGCCTCAGTTGGTGAAACTGTTTGGGAAGGATTACAAGGTGTGGCCTTATTGAAGAAGATGTATCACTGGGTATATCACTTTTGAGATTTCAAAAGCCCACACCATTCCCAGTTAGACTCTCTCTGTCATATGTTTGTGAGTCAAGATATAAGTTTTTAGCTACCACTCCAGTACTATATCTGCCTGTCTGCCTGCTGCCATGCTCCCCATCATGATAGTCATGATGGTCATAGATGCTAGCCATTTGAAACAGTAAGCCCAAATAAATTCTTTCTTTTATTAGTTTCCTTGGTCATGGTGTCTGATCCCAGCAATAGAAAGTAACTAAGACAACACCCTATGAGGTTAGCAGGGCCCTGGAGGTGTAGAAAGGCAGCCTGGAGACACTACAGTCTCAGAGGTAATCCTCTTGGGTCTCCCAGGGTCTATGGGACTTTCTGTAGCTAATGAAGAGAACTGTGGCCTCACTTCTGTTGGGAACAAGTCCCAAGGACAGCTGCTTAGCCAAAGCAAATAGCACACAAGGTGGCACAGGCCCTGCTCAGGAATCCGGAGCCTTGAGTCTTGCTGCTGTTAGACGCATGTCAGCTAAAGGTCATGATTAGTAACTCTGTCATTTCCAAACTATGGATTTGTTCTTCACTTCCTCGGCATCTAGGTGGCTATACAATGTGTCCAGGTCCCAGAGAAGGGATTGAGCTGGGTCAAGTTCTGAGGAGCTGGAAGCCAAGGAAGGAATGAGGGATGCCTGTGCAGTCTGCATGGGAAGAGCTGGACATTTGATCATCTGACATTGTGAGCAGCAAGGGCCTCGGAACAGGAGGATGGGGGGGGCGGTTTTAAGGTGTCCCGAGACAACAGAAAGGCAACAGAAGGCAGGTAAAGTCCAAATACAGCACGAGGTTTGACATCAGTCATGCTCCAGGCTCCTGGGCTGTAAAGCATGTCCTAGTGAGGTCAGAGGCTGACAGTGGAGGAAACCGATCTGCAGGATCTAGGCACATTTTCTGTAGATCTAAGACAATTCTAAACTAAAAAGATTTCCTGAAATAAAGGAGAAAATATAGGCGATCCCATAAAAACTGGCTCCAGGCTGGAGAGATGGGGAACACACTCGCCACACAAGTCCCAGAACCCAGGGGCACAGTTGTGTAGTTGGGCACACTTGTGTCATCCCAGCACTGGAGAGTCACAGACAGCTGGATCCCTAGGGCTCACTGGCTAGTCAGCACAGCTGGATTGGAGAGAGCTCCAGGCAGTGAGAGACCCTAGTTCAACAAAAGATGGATGGTACCCAAGGATGACAACTAAGGTTGTTCTCTGGCTACACACACACACATACACACACACACACACACACACACACACATAAAGAAAAGGGTAGGCTCTAACAACGGTTGCCTAACAACAGCTATGTTCTGGAACCCAAGTTCTCCTCTCAATCTCACTGCCACCGGGAATTCCCCTTCCCACTTGGGGCTGGTAACTAGCCCTAAAGGAATAGCCAGTCAACTTGGTAGAAAGTCAAAAATCTCTCCTTTCTCAACTCAAGGCAAACAATGAAATAGCACTGCTCAGCGCCTGGCAACCCAATGAGTCTCAGTTCAGCCAGGCGGTCCCAGAGATTCCTATTGGGACCACAGCCTCCAAGGCTGCCCAGGGCTAAGGAATCCCTGGCTGGTGGGCATAGTCCTTCTTGGACCTCCTCCCTCTGCTCCTCAGACTGGTCAGCACCAGGGGCCCCTGGGCATCTGCATGGATGTGAGAGGTTGGGGATGTCCTGGTCCAGCAGGTCCTGGGTTTATACAAGGAGTGTGAGTTTGCCACATTGTTAGCAGGTGGAGAGGGGCCCTGCAGAGCTGGAGCTGCTATACACAGCTCTACCTCCTAGAATGTGCTGAGGCTGGATCCAACTCTGACTTGGAGTAATGGTTCTGTGTAACATCCATCTCAAGCAGCATTGTTGATAACTAAAAATCACAAACAATGAATGCTGAGCGGCAAGACGGCTTGATAGGCACTTACACATCCACATGTGATAATGCCCTGAGAACACCAAATCAAGGCTAGAGTAATATTATTGACATGGAAAACATTCGGGGGAATAGCTAAGTGATGAAAAATGCAATAGAAAGTTCCAGCAGGGTGACCAGCCTCTTGTGCAATGTTGACCCTAGAGTATGAGTGGTGGGATGTGTCACTAGAGGTGACCTTTGGGTGACAGGCTTTGCGGCGACTGCCCTCCATTCTTTCCTTTGCTTCTAAACTGTGTACCTGGCGAGTTCATGTTTATAACTGTATTTTTAAATTTTTAATAAATGAATATATGGCTTAGCATTGCATTCCAAGTACGAGGTTCTTGGAGTTGGAAAGAGGCGGTGACATTGGAAGTCACAGCAGGTGTGCCCGTCCCTGTTGGGGATGGCTGCTTACTGAGTGGAGGGAGGAAGAAGGGCAATGTTTGGGGTCACACAGCTGGCTGGGGGTGAGATGCTGAGGCTCAGACACCAGCCGAGAGGTCAATGCTGCCCATACTTGGGTGAAGGTGAGTGTGTCTTTGGTCCTGTCTCTGTCCTCCTCGACACCGGTGGACCCAGCTCTGATCCAGCCTTGTTGTACACACACCTGGGCCATGGCTATTGAGACTATCAACTTACTGGGCTCAAACCATAAGCCTATAGTCTAGTGTCTGTGAATGAGCAGTTATGAAATTCACCTCAAATCAGCAGCATGGGGAAAGCTGTCTGCCCACATCTGTGGTGTCCATGTGGTCCTGCGGGCACCGTCAAGCCACCAAGGGGATGTCCCTGAATGCACAGCCGGAAACGCTTAGGTGCTCAGCTCTCAAAGACAGGGGCACACTAGAGTGGCCATGGGGTATCTCCTACACCAAGCCTTGACACCAGCAGGGACCTCCCCAAGGAGGACCCAGTGTCAGAATAGAAAGGATAAAAAGGCAGAAGCTATGTGACCGGGAAGGGAGAAGACCTTCCTTGTAGGGTCGATTTTGTCTTTTCTGCTGATAGACAAGAGACCTCAGGCCCCACTGATGAAGCGCAAACTGCCCAACCAGATAACACGTCTTTTCCTACACATGTCTCAAAGAATAAAATCAACCGCGCTTACTTAGGGACAAGACGATCCATAACCTATTGCTGTGATACTGGCTCATCCTGGAATCCTTTCCTGCAATGAAGCCACAAAACCTGGTTTCTCCTGAATGGAGGTCGCTAAGAGGGGAGAGAACCCTGCATGCTTCTGAGAGTGACAGAGGAGCCTCTGTCCCCATGATCACTGATGTCCTCTGTGTCCTGAAATGCCTCCCCCGCTATCCTCACTGGGACTACTAGCCTCAAGTTTCAGACTCCCCTATAGCAGGCTGTACCAGGTGAACGGGAAAATGTCCTTGATGGGGGACAGGAGGGAAGACCGAGCACTTTTTTTTTTTAATTGGATGTTGTAGAAAGAGTTTGCATGCTATTAATAACCTAGCACATCATGATGTTAATGGCTCGTTTGTTCTGAGTTAGCCCCTACCTCGTCCCTAATCTAGATGTCCTTGGAGCCATACAAGGTTGATACTGGCAAACGCTAACTTGACTCCGTATTATAAAGAATTGCCTGGTGAGCTGGCCAGATGGCTCAGTGGGTTAAGGCATTTGATGCACAACACCAACCTGCGTTTGATTCCTAGGACCCACATGGTGGAAGGAGAGAAGGGGCTTCCGTAAGTTGTCCTCTGACCCACTTTCTCAACACATGTATGCCTTTCTTTCCCTGTTGTTGAGGACTGAACCTTGGGCCTTGCACTTGCTAGGCTCGCATTCTACTACCACTGAGCTGTCCCCACCCTCTGAAGTCACTTAAAAAAGAAAACAGTGTCTAAACCCAAATGTCCACAGAATGAAGGAGGAATGCCAGGGCTGGTAAGGAGGGAGGCACGGACATCTGTGTCTCAGGGACCAGGCCAACCACCTGGCCAGGGGACAAGGCTGCTCAGGACAATTGGCTCGCCTTTCACCCATCCCTATGAAGCTTGCTGGCTAGGGATGAGAGGGAGGCGGCTCTCAGGGCTGTCCCCACCCTCCTCCCCAGACCGCTGGCTCTCTAAATACAGCACAATGTCAAAGTTCTATTCCCGTCTTCCTGTTTTTGTGGTGATGGGACACAGCTGCCCCAGTTACAATGTGACCGGGTCTCACCGCCCAGGGCCGAGCCCCAATCTGACCCCAGTTGCACTGTCTGCCAGGCCACTGGTGTCTCCCACACTGTGTCCCTGCCAGCTTACCTGGGGGGCCCTGTCCACAGTGACCCAGGGAGACCTCTGTTAAGAGACCATAGTTAATGCTGATGCCTCCCCTCTTCCATTCTCTTTGGGCTGCTCTCTAGTCACCCATCACCCTATTTGACCGGGCTAAGATCCAAGGGACCACACACTGTTAGGCACTACAGGACTACTCTCCTTCATCCCCAGCCACCCCATAACCACCATCCCACTTGCCCTGTCCCTGCCAAATCATCCTCTGCCTCTGCTGTCTCCCAGAGCAAGGGCTTCACCAGAGTGGGCCTCTCTTCCTACCCTGGGGGCCTAACGAGGGTTCTAACTGGGGGTCAACCTGCCCATGATCTCCCCCAATTAAAGATAGTAATACCCTAAAAGTGGGGCTCAAGTTCCACAACAGATATCCCCCAGGAACAGTTTGGTGGGGGGCAGAGGATGAGAGACACAGGGGAATGGTAGGGAGGGACCCCAGCAGTCACTCTCTCTGTCAATGTAGTGGGTGAGGTGGGTGGTGGCCACTGTGGCTGGCACAGCGGTGGGGAGGGAGAAGCTAAGGATCAGCCTCCCCTGACTGCCCCTCCCCTGACCTTCAGCTGGGTGACCCTTCATAACCCCGAGACTAGCCCACAGCTAGGACACAGTGTGGCTGGCACTGGTGAATGAGGTGGATCGGGCCAGAGCCAGCCCTCCACGGCCAGACTTCGCCAGGGCCTCCACTCTCTGAAACACAGTGTCAGGAGTCTAAGGCCTTTTCAGGTCCACGATGGCACCCAGTGGAAGCCACTACCCAACCTAGGAGCTGGAGTAGCATCAAGAGCTGTGTAGTTGGTGCTGGCGAGCCTGGGAGTAGGAACAGGGAATTGTGGGAAGGAGCAGGTGTCATGGCAGGCAGCCTCAGACCAGCACCTAGCAGAATGGCCTCTCAGGGTCCCTGCAGGGAGACAGTAGGAACATGGAACGGCTGCTGGCCCTGACCGGTTCCTGCTGGAGATGGGTCATCCTTTAAGCCCTTGATCAGCAGGTCTACTACACCCAACACCAGCACCTTGCCTGACCTTTGGAATAGGACAGTGGGAAGTTCCATCCTCATGATGTCACACTGGAGGAGTGTTGAAGGGCGAGCACAGTCAGGAGGGTCCAGCAAATTGAGCCAAGACAGCCTTCCACAAGTTTGCACTCTGCAGTGTGCATGCAAACCCTGATCCATGGAGGAGTGGGGGGGTCCCCTGGGTTGGGAGGGTCCACACATAGCCTTAATCCGCTAGTGACCCAGCCCTGGGCCATAGAAGATTAGTCGTGTGAGATTCCCTTTGGAGTACCCAAATTTACACTTCTTGCACATGGGAGCAGCAGCTCTCACATCTCAGGGTGGCCTCAGTTGACACTCCATGACACTGAACACCACCCCCCAAACATCCTGTCTATTTTGAGTGAGAGACAGGACCTTCTGACTGCACAGAAGCCCATTCCAATCTGATACTGACTCAGAACAAGCAAGCACCACCTCCACACCCACACCCCTTTGCTAAAAGAGGTACTCAGTGCACCCTCTCCTAGTTAGGAGCTGGGCCCTGTACCCCAAGCCATGCCTAGCTCTAGCTGTGACGTGAGCAGCCATATGGATCACCTGGGTAACCAGCCTGCACATCCCACAAACCTGCACCAGGGAGGTGGAGGATAAGGGGGCCTCTGGGCAGTGAGGCAGGAGGCCCAGCCCCCCCATCTCTTTCTAGTGGGGTTCAGATTAGGATTTCAGCTGAGATAGGAGTTTCACAGCAGCCTTGGAAGGAGAGGGCAGTCTCCACTGTTGGAGAAGTTGGGACACTGGGTCTCAAATGCCACTGTGTTAGAGCCACTCAAGTTATAAAAGCTGCAGATGCTCATCCTAGGCTCAGATCAATTCCGCCACCAGCTCTGAGGCTGCTGCATGGTGCCGAGTGTCCAGAAGCCCCTGTTGTACAATCAGGTCTGAGGGCCACTGAGGCTCTCCAGCCATGGTCTCTGTCTAGCACATATTAAAAGGCTGATGACTCCTCTATTTTACTTGAGCTATAGAATCAGAAACCGGGGGGTAGGGGGTAGGGGGATAGGTCTGTGAAAAGTATTCTAGAAGCTCCTGGGGTAGAATCAAGACTGAACAGTAATGTTCTAGAAAGATCTAGCATTTCAGGGAGACCTCTCAGGCCTGCACACACAGTCCCAGCAACTCCTCCCCCGCCCTGCCCTCGACACACACACCCTGCTCCATCCCCTTGGACTCACACAGAACGCAGTAGAAGCCAAGCTGCTCAAAGCCCTCACAGCAGCTGGTCACATTCCTGGACTCGGAGACCTCCACTGCCAGGTACTGGGTCCGGTACACAGTCTTGGGGCACTTCTTCCATGGGATCCATCCTCCACAGTGCACGTAGGCTGTGTGGGAGGTCTGCACTTCCTGCAGCCTCTGGACACGTTGGGTCACCGGGTAGCTGCACAGCTGGTAGCTCAGCAGTGAGAGGCCATTTTCTACAAAGGAGACATGGAAGATGCATTAGCAAGCCACGCGGGTGGGGGGTTGGGGGGTTGGGGTGGAGGGGAGGGGAGCACTGGCTCAGATCACTGTGAGGCCGCCCTCAGCAACAGCAAGTGGACGGAGCTCTCTACAATTGGACGGGCCTTAGAACCAGTCCACCAGTTCTAGCCATGGCCTTTGCCATTTCAAATCCCCAAAACACCCCTCTGTTTGCACAAACACAAAGCCGTGGATGTCAACCTGCATGCTAAGAACCCTCCTGTTTAAAGCCAGGAGCCACCTGGAATGGATTCGAGTGTAATATTAGATTCAAGTGACAGCCCAATCAAGAACGCAGAGCTGGAGTCAGACCTGGAGACCATGTCCCCATTGCCACTCCGCTTTGGTCTCACTTGCTGCAGACCCCCTGGATATCAGTCTCTGTGAACCTGAGTTTGGCCAATGGCCCACAGACAGGCACGATCACCCAACAAATGTGTACTCTGGGCCAGGGGTGACAATGGCAGCTTTTTTGGAATGGAATGAAGACAAATAACCAAACATTTAAAGCATGTATATATGTACGTGGATGTGTGTGTGTGTGTGTGTGTGTGTGTGTGTGTGTGTGTGTGTGTACACGTGGCACTTCAGCCTCTCTGTCACCATCATCGTCGCTGTAGGACACAACTGTGCTTGCTAATGGTCCAGCCCAGCTCAGCTCATCTCCTCAGTCCGAGCCTGGCATTGGGGATGAGATGCCATCCTCTTTTATCATGAACAGCGTGGCTTCTCAAATGTGCACCCCCATGACATTTTCCAGCCCCCCACCTCTTCATGATGGGCTGCACCCCATGAAACCTCTCTCACTTTATGTCAAGAAACACTAGGGTTCGAGGTGTGTCCTTCCGAAATACACTAGAATCCCAGAGCCCAGGGACTCAGAGAGTGGGCTTGTCGTGTGGGCCGTGGTAGGACCGCTTTTCAAAAAAATGAAAGTGGGGCAGGCACTCGTGCATGTATACACACACACACACACAAACACACACACACACACACACACACACACACACACACACACACACACACACACAGAGGGAGGGAGGGAGGGAGGGAGAGAGAGACAGAGAGGGAGGAGAGAAAGAGAGAGGGCGGGGGGGGGGGGGAGTTCAGGATGATTCTTCTACAAGCTAACCAGTGCCAAAGATTTCTAAACACATCCAAACCACAGACTTGGAATGGACTCAGCCCCCATGGCCCCAGAGGGAGCCAGGCCAACACTTGGCATTAGATACCAATCCTCAGAACTGTGGGAGAAGCCACCTGCTACTTAGGCTTCTTTGCCGCAGAGTCCTAAAACTCTCATGCAGGACCCATAGGCGTCCCTTCTCAGCGGCCCTCAGCTGCTAGACCACTTGACAGAACAGCATCTTCAAATGCTCAACTTCAGTGCCCCCAAGCTTTCCCAAACTGCATGGCCTGCAGACAGAGGCCAGTGTCACAGAGTCTCCCCCTCCGTGAGGATTAGTGTCTGGGGAGGCTTGGAGGCAGAAGAGTAGCAGCCATTTTCACCCGCTAGACCTCTGCAGATCTCCTCTCTAGACCTAACAGCAGCCCACAGATGTGGATGGCATGACCCAGCACTGCTGACCCTGGCGGGCAGGGGCACTTGGGGGGGGGGGAGGGCAGCAGCCTCCTCCCAGGCAGACACAGCACAGAGTCCCACCTTTGCCCCAGAGTAAGCCCCTTCCCGTGCCCTGAAGCCACCTCAGAGGGTGGGGGCAGCGATAGCCCAGTCACCCCCATGAGGTCAGCCAGGCCCTTGGAAAGCCTATTTCTCCTCTCCACCAAAAGTGGTCACAGAATATTCTGGAGAGAAACGGAGGCTCTTAGGACATGAGTGTAGCTGTAGGTCAAGATCTCAGAGGTGACACGGATGAGGTGTGGCAGAGGGTGGCAGAGGGGCTGTGCTGAGCAAGACACTACTGGAGTTGACCCACATTCTTCCAACTAAACTCAGCTGAGATGTCAGCCATGTTAAGGAAGGGTACGGTCTCTAGGGAGCCTCCTGATCCTTACGGGGCCAGTGATCCCCCTTCAAGCCCCACTCTGTCTTCGGGGAAGTCTGGGAAATGTTTATTTATTTATTTTTGCTTTTTATCTTCTACCAAGGCCACTGTGCCATCTCCAACCCTGGGGACAGGTAGAGCCCTGGTGGAAACCCCCTTAAAGAATCCGCTGAGAAAAACCCCTTTCCAGAGGTGTCACAGCAGGAGGTGGGGAACCTCATTGATCTAGACCCTTTAGTACAGTTCCTCATGCTGTGGTGACCCCCCACCAACATAAAATTATTTTTGTTATGACTTCATAACTGTAATGTTTGCTACTGTTATGAATGGTAATGTAAACATCTGTGTTTTCCAATGGTCTTAGGCGAGCCCTGGGGAAGGTCATTTACCCCGAAGGGGTCATGACCCCCATTTGAAAACCACTGCTCTGGCATAAGCGAGGTTCCCAGCTCAACCCCCTCAACCCTCATTTACTTCACAAATGCCCACCAGGTCACAAGATCCTCCATTACTCCCCAGAGTGTACCTTGGTGAAAGCAAGTTATACTTAATCCCCTTCCTCAGAGGCCTGCTGACCGCACACCAGGGATGACGGAGCAGCCCCCAGGAATATGTTATACTTCTCAGAGTCCCAGCCTTGTCATTCATAAAATAATCTCTATGTCCTGTAGTTGCAGGGTTAATCAGTAAGGTTAATTAATGCCTTACACACAGTGATGAGCCAGTACAGGCTCCATGGCCCTCCTGGTGAAGAGTGAGCGAGCAGGCAGCCCCCAGGAAGGCTGTGTTCTGTCCCGTGGCCTCACATGAACAGCGAGAGAAACACAGCTCCCGTATGAGATCTCCAAGACCTTCCCAATGCTCTACTCTTCCTGTGACTAAACTTTGTGGTTCATACACACAGCACGAAACAAAATCCCAAGTAAAGTGAAACCCTCCTCTACATAGAAAACAACATGAACCTGGAACAAAAATGGAGGCGGCTTTAGAAACAGAATCAATCTCTGAATTTCCAACCAAGTCGGATAGATTTTTAAGAGGAAAAAAAAAAAAAAGACTCACAAGGTTTGCGATCACAATTCCTTGAGGTCTGGAGTTTCAGGAATACAGGGATTGGCTATGTTGGTTTGGTTTTGGTGGTTCTGGGGGATAGAAGCCAGGGCTCATACATGCTGGATACCCTGAGCTGCATCTCAACTCCACAAGGTGCTTTTAACAACTTTATGAACCATGTACTTCTTAACGCTTTGGCTACACCCCTCACTCTGTAATTCTGTACCTGACAAAATGCCCCACCCTGCCGCCCTCCCCTGATCTGTAAACAAGACCTTTATGCTGGGTACCTAGGAGCTCATTGTCCACATCCAGAAATGTGGTGCTTCAGGCCCAAACCCCGTCTCAAAATCCATGTCTCCACCCCATGGACCCTGAGCATCGGAGGCATACTCCCACTGGGGAAGCCCTCTTTCTGAAAGCATACCCAGTGCTCCGCAGTAGCCTGTTGCTATTGGTACAGACGGTGTGGCAAGCCAGGACAGGATGCCTCTCTCAGAGAAGATGCTTGTGCCTGCCAGGGTCCCAGCAGGCACTGTCCTCTTGAGACCCACTCCTAGAAGCCCCTTCTCCAGAGTTACCCCTAGATCCCTCACCTGTGAAGCCACTGGCCAGGCTCAGGTCCACAGTACAGGCCAAAGCCAGCAAGGCGAGCTTCAGGTTCCTGGACATCATCCTGTGGTGACAGCGGTGGTGCAGACAGGGTCTGGGACCTCTGCTGCAGTGACCCGAGTCCCAATCCCAGGCTCAGATGATCCTGAGCTGCCCCAGCCCAGAGAAAGGGCCCTTGTGTCCCCTGCGCGGCTGTTAGTGGCAGCGACTTCAGAGGAGCCCTCCCCGCGAGCAGTCCCTTATGCCTGCTCATTAACACCAGCCACTGCCATGGCTGTTTCCCTGGGGGCACCTGCATGTCAGAGCCTATTCTTGTTCGGAGCAGATGGCATCTTCTCGGAAAGGTGAGCGGCTAACAGCCCTGGTCGCATCGCTGGGCCTCATCTTGTTTGTACGTAGAAAACGCATTTCAGACCCAAATCTGACTCTGCACATCTGACACCAAGTATTCCGTTACCCTGCTGCTCCCAGCTGGCAGAAGAAGACAGGCCCACATCAAAGTGTCACATCAGCTCTCGAGAGGAGCCTTCATACCACTCAACAATAGAGCTCAGAGGCCACGGCCACGTTCGTCAGCTCCACGCAGTCCCTCCCTCACCGGGGACTGGAGATGCTGTGCTCAAAGGGACATTCTGTGCCCCGCAGGGTTCAAAAATGGGAAATTCTGAAGTGAACAGCTGGAGGTGAGCGGCCGAGTCAGTGACTAAGGAGCATCCATGTGCCATGTCACGCAGTAGGTGAAATGTTCACCCAAAGACATTTTAGCACCAGTGAGCAAAACTCAGCTGTGAGAGACCAGAACAAGACCTCCCACAATTCCCCTGCACAAAGATGCCGCTGTGAGTGTACATGGACACAAACACATCCAGGAATGGAAGCAGAGAGAACTATCCTGAGTGTTGGTAGAAATACCGTCAATGGTGTTTGTATTCATTGGTTATCATGTTATGCAGGAAATGGACTTTTAAAGTTTCTAGCTGGTCTGGGCATGTGGTTCAGTTGGTAGAGCGCTCGCCTGGGATGCACAAGCACCTGGGTTCAATCCCCAACCCCCAGTACTAAATACAGGTTGGCAGGGCATGTCTGTTACCCCAGGATTTAGAAAGTAGAAGAGAGAGGTTCAGAGGTTCTTGTCATTCTGTGATACAATAGGGAATTTGAGGCTAGCCTGGGCTACATGAAAACCTATCAGAGGGACACACACACGCACACAAATATACACATATACACATGCACTCACACATAACTATACACATGTATACATCTAAATATACAAATGTACATACAAATAAACACGCACATATACATACATAAATATATACTTGTACACTCAAATACATACATGTACACACACACATAAATATATCCAGGGTCTCTGTGACCACGATGGCCAGCAGAGTGACAATCCACAGAAGGGAAGAAGGTAGTTTGCTTCAACATGACTAAGTAGCCAGTGTTGGTTCAAACTTCAGAAGTCTGACCCTAAGTGGTGTATTTTAGGCATGTTTAAGCACAGCACAATTTGGTGAAAACTTTCCTGGTGACAACTCAATCCTGGGTCCACAATAAAGAACAAAGTAAGCTAGATAAAGATCGGACATGACCACATTGAACTCTTTGTAAAGTACATGCACTAACATTCGATAAAGATGGGTTCTTTAGATTGACTGAGAAAAACAAGGTTATGACAAGGGTCTGGGGGAGGATCCTGTGTGGTCTTAGCCACACAGAGAGTTCAAAGTTCACCTGGTTATTAATCCCATGTGCTCCCAGACTTCTGGGTGGATAACAGTTTTTTCATCCCTTCCTTTAAAGGCACAACCTTGTGTGTTTAACATTCCAGGTTCCCTTAGGGCTTATCTGTGAACACAAGAACCTCCATGCCTCCTACATTTCCTCCATTTTTATTTTTTAAAGAGAAAATTGTGGCTGTAATAGAAGCCAATGTTGAATGCATTGCCTGCATGGCTAGTCTAACTAATACAGGCAAGCAGAACATAATTGTAAGAGTAGCTAACAAAGGACCAAGGAAAGGGGAAAGCCATGTTAACCATGACCTCTGACAGTCAAAGGTCACTTAAGAGATTCTGTTTACCTCTCTATGCAAATCATTATTTTTTTTTTTTTTTTTTTTTTTTGGTTTTTCGAGACAGGGTTTCTCTGTGTAGCTTTGTGCCTTTCCTGGAACTCACTTGGTAGCCCAGGCTGGCCTCGAACTCACAGAGATCTGCCTGGCTCTGCCTCCCGAGTGCTGGGATTAAAGGCGTGCGCCACCACCGCCCGGCTCATTAATTTGACCATTGATCATATGAGAAAAATCTGACCCATTAAGGCAACGCAGGCCAGGAAACTGTTGACAGCCAAGATTATGGTTGGGCAACAAACCGTCTGTAGCCACTCTGTTTTGTAAACTGTGGTTCTCAAATCACCCATCTCTTGGTTGATTTCTGCTAATAACTTTTGCTGTAATATTAGTAGTTTTACTAACCATGCAGGCCATCTTTGAGACCCCTCTTGTAGTTCAGTAACCATTCCTGGGACTGGCAATAAAAAGCATAAAAACAATCTTTAGCATACCACAGCAACATCATAGAGTCTTCAATTACAGGCGTGCCGTTTACCCCCTCAGACCAAAGGAATTTGGATTCTGCATTGGGAAGCTAAGAATTGACATGTAATATAATCAGTAAACATAGCAGCAGCATTTTGGGGCCAGTAGTATTGTGTCCTTGTTGTCTCCCCAAGTCACCAGCATCTTCTTTCTCTTGGGATGTCTCCTTTTGACAGGTTTATTATCTATCTTCAGGTGCTTCATTTGTGGTCTCTGGGATGCTGTCCTGGTCGGATTCATTAGATCAGGAGCAGTCTCAGACTTCTTAATTCATTTTCTGGAAAGATATAAGTATATCTTCACCCCGGTGTTAGAAGAACATCTGGCCCTTGTTGCCCAAATCCTAAATGGTCTTATAATAAAAACCCAGAGCCAGATATTGGAGTAAATGCTGAAAGATCAGAGGAAACAAGCCACAGCCACTTCTCACCTCGCCAACTCCTCAGCTGATTCTGTCTCCACGAATTCTCAGACTGAATGCTCCTGAGTCCTCAGCCGAAAGGGTTGTCTCCTCACACCTTATATGCCTTTCTGCACTCAGCCATTTCACTTTCTATCTCAACCTTCCCAGTGCTGGGATTAAAGGCGTGTGTGCTTCCCAAATACTGGTAGCAAAGGCATGAGATCTCAAGTGCTGGGATTAAAGGTGTGTGCCACCACTGCCTGACCTCTGTGGCTAAATCTGTGGCTAGCTCTTTCCTCTGATCTTCAGGCAAGCTTTATTAGAGTACAACAAAATATCACCACAGGCCCTTCCCACCAATTAGCTTATAGATCTTTCCATTTAATATATACTTTATGCTGTGTCTCCTTAGGGTAAAATGTTTCGGGGAAGAAGAAGCATTATCCTTTACAGTGAAAAAAAGTAAAGTTAGGATGGCTAAATGTATATACTCCTAATATATATATTGTATACTGTATGTATACTGTTAAATACTGTACATATTAATAATAAACACTATATGTATGTTATATATACAGTATACATAAAAATAATAAATACTGTATACATTATTAAATATTGTATATATATTTTTAAGTTGTCATTTAAGTATTTTACAGTGTCATTCCACAATAGTTTGATCCTGTGTGTTTTAAGGGGTTCCAGTAATATTATTAATATTCCATAAATTGCAAAATTCCTTGAAGTGTTTACTACTATAAGCAGGACCATTTTTGGTTTTTTGTTGTGGTGAGAATCCTAGAAAGGAGAAGGTGTATAATAAATGATTAATGTATGTGAGCAGAAGCAACAATAATATTAGAAAAAGTATTAACTATTACATGAACATATTTTAAACGTCCAGATTCTGAGGTGTGAGTTAAAAATGTAATGCCGAATGGTAACCTGTGAGGATTAATTCTGCCAGTAGAGGGCAGTGGTGTAAAGAAGAACAAGAAGGTGAAGCGTTCATCTGATTTTTTTTTTTTTTTTTTTTTTTAAAGCAGCCTGAAAAGGAAGAATTAAGGGCAAAGCACATAGGCTTGAGCATTAGCAGATGTTAAGGGACCTGGCAAATTAGAGTCAGCAGGAATATGAGTTTTGAAGAAAGGGCGTCATTTTCGTACAGACATCTGAAGGGAGAGAAAAATTGTGAAATAAGTAGTGGGCTTAGGTTTAAGTCTTGCAGTTTCTAAAAGAGAAACAGTTTGATCACAATATGCGGAGTCAGTTAAAATATTCAATGGCTGAGAAACATCCAATAAAAGCCAATTGATTACAGCGAGTTCAGACTGCTGAGCTGTACAACCAAGGACGGATATGATCTTCTTTGTGGAGGATGTGGAATTTGTATATAAGATGTAAGCTCTTTGTCCTTTTGAAGATCCACCTGTAAAAGAATTAAAAGCAATCTCTATCCAGAATTATTAGGTGTAATTTTGGTAATACCCATGGGGTATCTTTAAAAAATCTTGAAAGGGGATCTGTAGGGTAATGATTACCCATACATCCAGAGTGACATGCTAATGCTATCTGCCAAGTATTATCCGTGTGGAACACACAACCAACCTGCATTTAATTTAATGGCACACTGATCTCTGTCGGATCTTTACCAATAAGTTAAGAAGTGTCCTTCCCATCCTTATCAACTCTATAATTTCTTGTACATAGGAGTTACAGATTGTTGCCGAGAATTAGGACGTTAATTAATTTCTATAATGCCAATACCTTGTTGGTATACAATTCCAGTTGGTGACAAGGAGGAAGGAAGGATAAATAATTGATAAGGGAGTAAGGGATTAATTCTATGAGCCACGGCTTTAGTAGTGGCAGGTGTTATGATTCTTACAGTTTAACCAAGAATCTCCAGAAAGCAGCTTAAAGGGTGGAGTCAAGTCCTTAACAGTGACAGACGTTTAAGACATTCCCAAGTGACATGGCCCCCAAATTTTCGTAAGTAATTGAAGGTACATTGTTTGGGAGGTTTTAAGTGGAGAGGATGATGGTGAATTTGAAATTTGGTGAAAAGTTCCCTGGTGATCATTAACTCAGTCCTGTGTGTGCAATAAAGCACACATACATCTCCTCGAGGTACAAAGTAAGCTAAATAAAGATTGGAGGTGATGGCATCGAAACTCTTTGTGAAGTACATGGGACATGTTCCATGAAGATGGGCTCTATAGAGTGACTAAGGAAAGCTTGCCATAAGGGTTTGGGGAGGGTCCGTCCAGTGAGGTCTCCCCAACACAGAGACAGTGCAAAGGTCACCAGGATATTAATCCCATCCACTCCTAGCTGGATGAACAACCCTGTGTGTTTAACCTTCCATGTTCCCTTAGTGCTTCTCCATGAACACAAGGACCTCCATGCCTCGAACAAATATACACATGCACACACATAAATATACCCATGTACATACATACATAAACACACATGTACACATACATAAACACACATAAAAATATATACACGCACATATATACATAAACACACATGTATACAAACATTACACATACATGCACATAAATATACACAGGCACAAACACACATAAGCATACACATTACACACATGTACACATACATAAACACACATAACCGTATACTTGCACACATATATAAATATAACATATACATACACATGTATTTACACATAAGACATTATTACTCCATGAGTCTGTGACTGGGTAGTATTCTTCATAAGAACACTGGCTCACACAGTTTTGAATCTCTGAGTGGCAGAGACCCTCATTTCTCCTCAGCCCTCTGGAGATGTCCTGCACTCTCAGTCCAAGCGTCCCCTTCCTGGCCTCATCCTCCCGCCTCCCAGAAGCTTCCAGCACCTCAACCCTTCACATCTTCTGTTTACCTGGAGCTAACCAGCCTTCTGCTGTCCTTACTGCCCTATCCAGTCATCTAAGGCCGCTGCACATCACTTTAGTGACAGCCCGGCCAATGGACACCCTGGCCAATGACCTTGTCTGCTCACTCCCTTGCTGGTGCCCACTGCGCAAAGCTCATATGTGCATGGAGCCATCTTTCTGCTTCCACGGAACCCTGTTGGAGAAAGTCACATGACCTTCAAAGTAAGTACTCAGTATCTCACTAGTCTATGTATTCTCGTGTCCATCCTACTTTCCGAAAGACTGTTTCTGTCTGAATTCTGCTCCTCCTTCGTGCCATACCGTCCTCACCCATTTCTAGGGGACGCTTGTGTCTGATGTTCCCAGTCCTGTGAGTCTCCTGGGTCTGTCCCCACCCTCCCCTTCTGCGCCTGGGACAGTGGGGATGTCTCTCCCTACCTAGGGACGGCTCTGTTCAGACCTGGACCCTCACACACACCCCACCCTGCTTCCCTGGTTTCTTCATGATTGTACCTCTGCTCTCTCGTGTGAACATCTCACTCTCTTTGTTTGTTTTGGAGCCAGAATCTCATCGTGTAGCCCAGGCTGACCCAGAACTAGCCCAGGTTTGCCTTAGATTGATGATTATTCTGCCTTAGTCTCCCAAGGACTGGGATTCCAGATGTGTACCATCACATACATCTAGCCTAGTCTTACTTTTTAACTGGTCTTCTCATCAGCCATTGGCATTTAGACATGCTTAAGGCTTCCAATTACCATAGGGAAGGAAGGGATAGAGGGAGCAAGGGAAGAGAGAAAAACTCTTCTTTGTCACTTCATAAACTCCAGCTAGCCAGTCCTTCCTTTTCATAGGCCACATGCCTACTGTCTGCATTTCCTCACCCACCCTGCCCCCCTCACTCCTTTACCGCCTTCTATCTAAGGAGAGGAAAAATTCACGGAGATGCAACTTATATATAAAGCACACTGATCTCAAATGCACAGTTCAGTTTTACACATTCACACATTTATACACCCTAAGCAGCCACTACCCTGATCAAGTTAGGCAGCATTTTCAGGAACATGACATACTCAATAGTCCATAACTTTGTATTGCCACTGGATAATGCTCCTGGCAGACAATGCTGTATCAGTGATTTTTTTTTGTTTTAAGATTTATTTTATTTTTAGTTGTGCATGTCTGTGTGTGGGTATGTGCCAGTGTGAGTGCAGGTGCCTGCGGAGTCTAGAAGAATGTGTGGGAGCCCCTGGGGCAGGTGTGGGTGCTCGGAACTGAACTCGGGTCATCGGCAAGAGCAGTGTCTACTCTTAACTGCTGAGCCATCCCTCTGGGCCGCCTCTCCACAGCCGTGTTTCTGAGAGCAGCTTCATTTCTGTTAATCCGCACAGTGAGCAGCTGTGTCGTTGTTCATGGAGTTAATTAATTTACTCTCTTGCTCGTACACATGGCGCTGGTGAATAGTTTTGTACGGGGGTCATTTGTGTCTTGTGTATTTGCATACACTCTCTCTTTTTCTTTTGTACTGGGAACTGAACCTAGGGCCTCATGCAGGCTGGATGCGTAGACAGGGAGCCATCACTGGGCTACAGTCTTGGCCCTCAGCTCAGAGTCTTAAAAGTGGCCAAAGACTAACTGTATTTGTCAACTGGGTGCTGATACCACCTGATTTCTCCTGAGCGAGGCTGTGCCATTTTGTATTTCCACCGTCACTATTGAGAGTAACTTGTTCCTCATGGACTTGCTAAGAACATAGGCTGATAAGCTTAATTTTATATATATGCCTTTCTTTATATTTTTGAAGCCCTACTGGAATGTAATTGACACGCCATAATACGCCGTCACAACTTAATGAATTTTGCCAAATGCATATAACCCTGAAATTATTATTTACAGTCAAATAAATATATCCAAGTAGCCCCAGAGTGCTCCATGCTTCTTTGTCGTCTATCCTTCCCTCCACACCCCATCCTCAAGCATGGGCGTTCTCAGAACCTTTACTTCTACACCCTTGTTCCAAGGTTTCAGGGGACACCTCCTATCATCCTAGAGTAAACTAAAAGGCAAGGAAAAGGGAATTGTGAAAGCGAGAGGAAGGGGAAGGGTAGCCTTGGTGTGACAGTGAGGAGATTTCCTAGCCATTAACCTGCTGCAAGCTAGGCTGGTGGCCTCAGCTTAGACAGCAAGGCTGAAATCAGCACGAAGATGAATTCTATCTGGAGGGCAGGAGATATGGCTCAGCAATTGAGAGTAGAAGCTGCTCTTCCAGAGGACCTGGGTTCAGTTCCCAGCACCCACTTCAAGTGGACCCCAGCTGACTGTAACTCCAGCTCCAAGAGATCCAACGTTCGTTTCTGGCCTCTGTCACAGACAGTCACATGCATACACCCTACCACACAGACACACAGCTATCTACATAGTTAAAAATAAAATAAATATTTAAACAACAGCAATAAAGTTTTGACTGGACATTCAGAAACTTCAGCAGAAATCTGATGGCTGAAAACCAATGAATAACCAACACAAAGGGATAACTAGTAAAGAAAGGGGAAGGGATGGTAACAGGACAGATGTTTTAGCTGCAAATCATGCTCATACTGTCGCTGCAAATATTTAAAATGGTGTAGACAAAATTATGAGCTGACTTTCTCAGAAGGGAGGCAGGATGGGAGGACAGTGCATGGGGTAGAGGCGAAGGGGGCTAGGTTTTTTATTTACTTTTTGTCCTGATTGCAGGGTTTGAGTCTAGAACCCGCTGTGTGCTAGGCAAGTACTTCAAATATGTAACCAGCTACAGTATACCACCAGCCCTTTTTTACCTTTTTGTGAAAAGTCTTACCAAGCTGCCTAGGCTGGCCATGAATTTCACTCTCTAGCCCAAGTGAGCCTTGACCACACTGTGATCCACATGCCTCGGCCTCTGGAGTGGCTGAGATTACAGATTCTTATCTTCCATAGGGCAAGCTGAAGGATTCCATAGCCAGAAGATCAACGAGGAGCTGGGGAAGCAGGTACTCTCTTGATTCCTATGTAGCCAAGATATTGACTTGAACAACAGACCTCACGCCATCTTTCTGAACTGCCCATGACCGAGCTTGGCTATGGCGCTGTCGGGCCCAGCTTCGTGACTGTGGGTCATAATCCCGTATGAGTCATACAAATGCAGCAACAGTGAGCATTTCTGAGTGCAATTAGTGCTATGAACCTGCCTCTTTGAACTGTTCCATCAGTTTGGGTGTGTTGTATTTTCATTTTCATTCAATTCTAGGAAGTGTTTCGTTTCTTTCTTAATTTCTGTCTTGATCCATTTTTCATTCCAAAGCCCGTTGTTCAGTTTCCATGAATTTGTAAGCTCTCTTGTCTCTGTTGTTGATATCCACCTTTAACCCATGGTGGTCAGATAGGATGCAGGGTTGTAGCAGGCTTTCTTGTCCTTCCAGCCCTCCAAATCACGACACAGAGACTTATTATCACTTAGGAATGCTCAGCCTTATCTTATGCGTGTCTCACTAGCTCTTAGAACTTAATTTAGCCTGTTTCTCTTCCTCTATGTTTTGCCTTGGGGTTTTTTACCTTTCATTCTGATTGTCCTACTCTGTGTCTGGCTGGCTGGTGGCTGCCTGGCTGACTGGCCCTGGGGGTCTTCCTCTCTTTCTCCCTGTTCTCTCTTCTTTTGAGCCTAGATTCCTCCTACTTATTCTCTCTGCCTGCCAGCCCCACCTATCCCTCTCCTGCCTAGCTATTGGCCGTTCAGCTCTTTATTAGACCAATCAGGTACCTTAAGCAAGCAAAGCAACCAACACATCTTTATATCATTAAACAAATGCAGCATACACAAATGTAACACATTTTTCATCATTAAAGCAAGATTCTGCAACACAAGGTGTTATTTCAATTTTCTTCTATCTGTTGAGACTGGCTTTATGTCCAAGTATGTGGTCAATTTTAGAGAAAGTTCCATGAGGTGCAGAGAAGAAGGTATATTCTTTTGCAGTTGAGTGAAATGTTCTGTAAATATCTGTTTTATGATGTCAGTTAACTCCATCATTTCTCTGTTAATTTTTGTCTGGATGACCTGTCTATTGGTGAGAGTGGGGTACTGAAGTCACCCACTACCGCCGTATGAGGGTCAATGTGTGACTTAAGCTGCAGTAGTGTTGCTTTTATGAACTTGGGTGTCCTTGCACCTAGTGTATGTTAAGAATTGCGATATCCTCTTTGTGGAGTTTTCCTTTGATAAGTATGTAGTATCCTTCTCTATCCATGTGAATTACATTTGAAGTCTCTATGTCAGATACTAAAATTGCTATGCCAGCTTGTTTCTTAGGTTCATTTTCTTGGAATACTTTTTTCCTTCTTTTTAGCCTGAGATGATATCTATCCTTGATGTTAAGGTGTGTTTCTTGGATGCAGCAGAAGAATACATTATCTTTTCACATCCATTCTGCAAGTCTGTGTCTTTTTATTGGAGAATTGAGACCACTGAGGTTGAGAATTACCAATGTGTATTGATTCCTATTATTTTGTTGTAATATGCATGTTCCCACTTTTTGATTTACTGGCCTGATATTATATATATATAATGTCTTCTTGGGTGTGGTTGAAACCTTGAGGTTGAAGCTTTCCTTCTAGCACCATTTATTTGTAGGGCTGAATTTGTAGACAGATACTGCCTGAATTTGGTTTTATCATGTAATGCTTTTCTTTCTCCATCTATTGTAAGTTTTGCTGAGTATAGTAATCTGGGCTGGCATCTGTGTTCTCTTCAGAGTTTATAGAGCATCTGTCCAGGCCCTTCTGGCTTTTAGAGTCTCCATTGAAAAGTCAGCTGCTCTTCTAATAGGTCTGCCTTTCTATGTTATTTGGTCTTTTTCCTATTTAATATTTGTTCTTTGTTCTGTTCGTTTAATGTTTTGATCATTATTGCTGTGGGGAACAGTCTATTTGGTGTTCTGTATGCTACTTGTACCTTGATGGGCACCTCCTTCTTTAGACGAGGGACATTTTCTTCTATGATTTTGTTGAACATATTTTCTGTGCCTTTGACCTGGGTTTCTTCTCCTTCCTCTCTTCCTATTATTCATAGATTTGGTCATTTCATAGTGTCCCAGATTTCCTGGATGTTTTGTGTCTGGATTTCTTTTTTTTAGATTTAATATTTTCTTTGACGTAGGTATCTATTTCTTCTACCGTGTCGGCAATGCCTGAGACTCTCTCTTCTGCCTCTTGTATTATGTTGCTGGGGCTTGCCTCTGAGGCTCCTGCTCATAAAGTCTATTTTGAAATCCTTGTCTTGTGTTTCAGCTACCCTTGCATTTCTCTGGGCCTGCTGTGGTAGGGTTGCTGGGCTCTAGTGGAGACATATTGTCCTGGCCATTACTGATTCTGCTTTTACACTGGCATCTAGGCATCTGAGTTTGGGATGATTGCAATTCGAGGTGCTGATATCTGGTTTTGTCTTTGTTGGGTGGGTGTTCATTCATTGATGTCCGTTGCCCTCTCTGGTTCTTTGGAGAGTGTGGTGGCTGTGGGTTGCCTGGTAGGGAATGCTCCTGAGATCTTGCCAGGTGTGGCCACTGCGGTTTCCAGGTAGAATGTATTTCTAGCTATTAGGAGCTGACACTTAGGAATGGAGATGGGCTAAAAGGAGGGAGCTGAGGGGGTCACAGGAGGGAGGAGAGCAGGGTGTGCACCAGGATCTGCATAGTCTCCTGGGAATGGGGGCATAGAGGAAGAGGAGGCCACAGCAGGTAGTCTGTTTCAGAGCTAGGAATGAGACTGGGGGATTGGATTTGGAGAAGAGGAGAGTGAAGATAGCTTACCTTCTCCCCTGGCCAGTGTGGCCAGCGGATTCCCAGAAAACCCCTTGGACTGTTTTCCTGTCTCAAAAGAATGGCATTGCCATGCCATCAGGAGTCTAAGAAACTTCAGTATCTCCTTTAAGTAAAAACTCTGTGGGTTTTATTTGTTTTGTTGAGACCAGGTCTCATTTTAGTACACACTGGATAATCCTCTTCCTTTGGCCTCCCAAGTGCCTGATTGCAGATGCCAGCCATCACCCCTGGTTTTCTGTTTTGATTTTGTGTCTTTTTTTCTGTAGATTTATTTTACTTTATCAATGTATGTCTATGTATGCACCACATGCATACCTGTCGGATCTCCTGGAACTCAAGTTATGGATGGTTATGAGCCACCACGCCAGTGCTGGGACTCAAACTCCAGTCTGGTCTTAACTGCTGAGCCAGTTCACCAGTCCATTCTTTCCTTTTTCTATTTTATGTATTTTGTCCTATGTACATTGTGGAGGCCCACAAAGGTTTCCTGGTGAGATCTGAGCTTGCTTTACCCAGCAGAGCTGCATTAGAGGATTGCTTGACCACGTGCATGCGTGATTACCAGGTGTTTGGAAGGGTCTGCACTTGGATGTGTGGTATGCTTTGATCTAGCAAGGGGAAGTCTTTTGCCCTGCCCCTTGGCATTCCTTTAAAAAGCCCTTTAGAAGAGACAGAAGGGGGCAGTGGATAAGAATCCAGGCCCTCTTGAGCTATCCTATGTTTATATCTGTCTCTCCCTGCTCTATCCTTCAATCTAAATATTCCTCACTTCTTCCTCTTTACCTTGGGGTAAAAGTGGGAGTGAGTCTCCCATAGTACAGCTGTCTTAGTTAGGGTTTCTATTGCTCTGAAGAGACACCATGACCACAGCAACTCTTATAAAAAAAATTTAATTGGGGCTGGCTTACAGTTTCAGAAGTTTAGTCCATTATCATCATGGCAGGAAGCATGGCAGCATGCAGGTAGACATGGTGCTGGAGAAGGAGCTGAGACTTCTATATCTTGGTCAGCAGGCAGTAGGAAGAGACTGTGAACCACTAGTCCTGGTTTGAGCTTCTGAGATCTCAAAACCCACCTCCTAGTGATGCACTTCCTATAACAAAGCCACACCTACTCCAACAAGCTCATACTTCCTAATAGTGCCACTCCCTATGGACTTATGGGGATCATTTTTATTCGAACTGCCACAACATCCAATATATCTTTTAAGTCCTCTCAATTTTACTTTTAAAATAGTGTTTTTCAAAATAGATGTTTTTTGTTTTACCTTCAGACAAGGAAGTTCTAGGCTGGCCTGCAATATATAGTGAGGTCCTTAACAACAAAAATTGAAGTATTTTTGTGGTTTCTAACCAGGTGTCTTATTTACTGTTCAAATTTACAATTAACCCTATCTGTTTCCTGCCAATCATCCCATCAGCAGAGCAGAAATAATTATACTCTAGATACATCATAGCACTCAAGAAAGCTCTCAAAATCACACTGCTTACCCACATTTCTTTATTTAAGAAAATATTTTCCAAAGCAATGTGCCTGTTACCATTCTTTTAGATTTTTATCACAATTTATTTATTATGTGCGTATGTATAAGTGTGTGTGTGGGGGGGGCATGCATGCCACCTCATGCATGTGGAGGTCAGAAGACAACTTTGGGAGTCAGTTCTCTCCACCATGTGGGACCCAGGATCAAACTCGGGTCATCTGGTTTGGAGGCAAGCACTTTTACCTGCTGAGCCATCTCACTGGTCCTGATTCTTGATGTGATTTTCCCCAAAGCCAGAGAGATGCTCAGGCTGCAGACAATAGCATGGGGACATGGCCATGTTGGGAGAGGTTTCTCACCAGGACCCCTTTTCTCAAGGAAACTCACTTGAGCTACAGAAAAAGATTGAGGGGGGGGGACCCATCTCGCCACATTAGAGTTGATGCTAATTTGCTTTCTGTTGAATATTTAACATGCCATTTGCATAGCTGTCTTAGCAAAATCAATCCTCGTGTTTTATTATTTGAGGATTAAAAAAAAAAAAGTTTGCCTCCTAGGAGCCAAAAGGAGAGTCAGCCCTGTAGATTAGAATCAATTCAGCAGATGGAAAATAAAGCTTTGAAACATATTCTGCCTTCCCTGAGCACGTCGCAGGCATTAGTGATAATGGGAGCCCTGTCTGTGCATGGAGGGGCTGCATCTGCCAGATTCCCAACCAGCCCCACCCCGGGTTGTGCAGCCCTGTGACCTTCATGGTGGAGGAGGGCTGAATCTGGCTCCAGCATCTCTTCCCCTTGGGCTGGAATGCATAGGACAAACACAGGCACACATAGTGTTCTTTCCCTTGAATTGCTGAAACACAGCCAGCTCAGGCATGAATGAAAACTGACTCTATTTGTCCTTTGGAGCATTGTACCACCTAGTGGTCCAGTTTGTTTAGAGCTCTCCATAATTCAGGGGGCACTAGAGAGGCAAAGATGAAGTTCAGGTCATCATTTAGTTTCATTCAGTTGCCTTGTGTGCCCATCAGCACATTTCAAAACAAGAGCTTCATGAATCTGAAAACATTTAAGACAAGCCATGGAGAATGCCATGGCTGCTCTCTCAAACACTGTCAGTCCTGTAGCAACCCTGTGCTCAGATGTGTTCTATCTCTCTGTTTATGCAGATTTCATCTTTTATTATTTGTGTATATGTGGATGTGGGTTTGTGTGAGTTGGTTGTATGCCACATGTGTGTGGGTTCCAGTGGAGGCCAAAAGAGGGTGTCAGATACCCTGGAGCTGAAGTTACAGGGGACTGTGAGCCTTCTGATGTGGGTGCTGGGACCTAACTCTGGTCCTTTCCAAGAGCAGTTCACATTCTTAACCACTGAACCATCTCTCCACCCCCTCGTCTCTTAATTTTAAGACAAGAATGAGATACTAAAGCAATTCCTTTTGCCAGGGGTGACACCTTTGCCGTGTGATGGGTCCACCTTTGCTGTTCCATTTCTTCAATATAAATTCCGGGTCACGTGAGGACTTGCACTTGGCACATCTTGAATGACCATTGATGCCTTCACCTGGCCTGCCAGAGGACCAGCCGCACCGGCGAGCTAGTGCCGTGGTCCCAGCAAACCTTCCTGCAAGCCTCCCTCCTCCCTTCTGTAGATCAATATCAGGAGGAATTGTCAGGATCTTTCCTGCCCATGGAGTGTCCCAGAACCCCATTAATGTTGTCTTGAGCGCTGGGCCGATTGCAATCACGCCTGCCTTCCAGAAAGTCGTTTGAAAGAGAAGGCAATGTAAGTGGTTTGTAAAGTTCAGTGATTTAGCTATTCGGAGACTGGATTGGTCTGGAAGAGTCTTTGAGATTTCAGCGCCTACCATGTTCCCAGGAGCTGGCCAGAGTGCTGAAGCCAGCAGCCATCGACAACAACGACAATGTGAGCCCACCGGCTGTGTAACTCCGACAAGGCCACCACTTATGTACCCTATAGGCCAGCAGGAGCAGCCCCAGGACAGGGGCAGGGGCAGCCAGAGAGTTCTCAGCAATGCTAGGCTTAGACTTATGTCGTGAGGCATGTAAACAGCTAGTGGAATTTCAGAGTACATAGCATCAGATAATTCCCAGACCTAGGGGAGCTATATTTAGCTTAGGCAAGTTTGGAAAGAGCTCAGAGGGAGTGTTGTGCCATTCAAACAAACATTAATAGTACGGGGACTTGGAGAAGGGCAAACCTTTCTTCAGTTCAGGAATCTGGGAAGGAAAACCTGCATTAAAATCTTGGGATGTGGGGTGTGGAGAACCCGGGAATCCAGAGTTCCAGAGGGGAAGGAACTCCACATAAAAGCTCCTAGCGAGTTACCTAGGCTTGTTCCTCGTCTCTCCCCTGGAAAATTTATTCCAGGCAGATTAAATCTGTCTTTTCCTTTCACTTGTGTGTAATGAATGTTTCTCAAAAGGTCCCAGTTTATACCATGCTTATCTTTCCACTGTTCCCACAGGAGAAACAAGAAAGAGGTGCCCAATGAGAAGCCTGCCCTGGTTCTCAGGGAGCAGAGGGCCCTGGGCCTACTTCCTCCACTGAACCCCTTTGTCTTGGTTAAGGGGGCAGCTGGGCGGCATGGCTCCTTTCTCTAGCCTGAGTTTCCACTTCCCTATTAACATAGACACAACACTCGGGTGAAGCTGAAAGAGAAGAAATTTTCTGCTTGGTGTGTTTTATGGCCCATTATTATCTCTCATACATGTCCCATGCCTCTCCGAGGGGCACAGGAGAATGTGTCTAGTGAAAGCACTGGGGAGGGTCCCCCACTTTCCACAGCATGAAGGAGAGATCAGCCTCATGAGAGAATCCATCTGAAGCCACCTCTACCCCAACCTCAAAGGAGGTCTGGACTACTAGGATTCTTTCCAGCTCTGGAACCTTCCGTGGCCTCTGTGAACTCATTGTCTACTTTCCCAGGGAGGCTGTCCTTGGATTTGGGTCTCTGCAGAGTTGTCCCTTGATGGCTTTCTCATGGTGGCTGAGGGCAGGAGTGATAGATTATCCCCCATCCTGCCCTGTGGCTCGGGGTAGGAGTGATAGATTATCCCCCATCCTGCCCTATCTCTACTCATCATGTGTGGGAGGAGTCTAGGGGGATAAAATCAATCACTTCCCCCACTCCCCTCAAACCTAACAACAGCCATGATTTAGTTCTTCCATTGGGTGGGAGAAATCAGAATTATATGTTTGTATAGACATAACAGCCACTTCAATAAAGGAAAAAGGATAAAGTGTGTGTGTGTGTGTGTGTGTGTGTGTGTGTGTGTGTGTGTGTGTG
>CABHPR010139374.1:1412-28428 GCA_902168415.1 Peromyscus melanophrys | reverse complement strand
TGTGTGTGTGTGTGTGTGTGTGTGTGTGTGTGTGTGTGTGTGTGTGTATGTTCAAAATGGGAGGATCTCAAAGGCAGGGGAGCCCACCACCATGGTAGCATCAGGAGCAACAGAGGATGTACCCCAATTCCCATGCAAGACATGGAATCTGGTCACAGATAAGGTGGAGGTATGGAGGCCGTGGATCCCTTGCTCCTCTAGATTCATGTCATCAACGCCCCTAGGGGGACATTCCTGAAGAGTCTCCAGATGAGCCTTAGAGGGCATTTGAGCTTCTTTACACCAGAACGGGGTTTTCACACCCCAGGTCTGGGCTCCTCACGGTAGGACTTGCCCTAGTACCCCAGGCACAGCAGAAGCTGAGAGAGAGCCGAGTGACTTAAAAGGCCGGGTGAGAAGTGGGCACCAGCAACGATGACCTCTGAGCATCCCCTTGGTACTTATCCCCAGCACCACACACAGCCACTTCCAGAAAGAGCTGCGGGTCGTAGCTCCAACACCCCCCGCCCCCAACAAGGAAAGACAGGATGGTGAGATGAACAGGCAGACAAGGGAGCGCCGGCAGAGAAGGCCTCTCTTCTTTCATGAGCAGGATGACGCAGGTGGCAACCCCAGGCAGGCACAGAGCACAGCCACTCACCTTGCCAAGCTCTGTGCTGGCTGAGGTCAGAACGGCAGGTCTCTTGTGGAGCTGCCCCCTCTCACAAGCCCCAATCCCACTAAATCAGCAGTTGCCCTTGAGTCGGAGTCCAGGGTTGATTTGCTGTTCTGTCCGAGGGAACCCCAAGGGCCCTGTGGCTCTAACAGGAAGGAGTCCTCCTCATTTTAGCAGCAATCATTTCTTCCTCTCTTCCTGCCATGGTGATTAAATTAGCAGGCTGTTCTCCTTGGAGAACATGTGTCTACGGTCCCGGGAGGCACTGTCCACTTGCCCGTCTGATAGGTTTAGAGAAGGAAAGCAAAGGGTGTGGGTGTGCCTATGTCCCTGCCCGTCCCTGTCCCTGGGAGGGTCAGTCCCACCTGGGATGGCCACCTAGCCAGCAGCAAGGACCGCAGGAGGGGGGGCAGCGCTGGGGCTCAGCTGCAGGAAGCCTGGCAGGTAGCTGCGTACACGCTGCTGCCCACGGTGGCCCCGCTGCTTACACTGCTGGTGGGACACTTGAGGGGCTTCATGCTGCTGTCCCTCTGGATGTTCAAGTGCTCCAGCCTCCAGCGCTCCCAGCTCTTCCGAAACTCCATCTGGACCTTCCGTGGGGAAGAAAGAAAAAAAAAAGAGAGGGAAGCGAAAGCCATCAGGCAAACCAACTGCCCACAAAATGGCCTGTTATTGCATTATCAGGGAAGGGAAAAAAAATCCGCTGGATTATATTAAGAGACACAAGTCAAGGTCTTCAGGCGCCTAAATTAATATCCCAATAAAATTGTTTATTGTTGTCTCCTAGTCTCTGCCTCTCCTCGGGAGAGAGATGGGCTTGACGACCTAATTGTCCCTTTCCATCTCTAGACGGTGATTCAGCTAAGTACCTTCTACAATCCATCACAGTATTATTTAACAGAAGAGAGTGAGAGCGAGGAAGAGACGCAGGGAGGGAGAGAGAATCGGGAGAAGATGGAGCCTCACTTTATAAAGTGCTCTCACAGTGTGGCGTAGACAATTGAGAGGGGAAGAAGGCATGTCTGCCCTTAACCCCAGTGACACCCGTGTGGCAGTCTGAACACCCTCGGGAGCTTTCCTTTGTTTCGTTTGGGTCAGAGGTGGTTGTTGTTGTTGTTTTCTGACACCATTCATCTCACTATATAGCCCAGGCTGGATTCGAACTCTTCACCCTCCTATCTCAGCCCCCCTGAATTACAAGCATGAACTGTCAAGTCCAGATTCCCCTTCAGGTTTTCACTCAGTCCCTGAACCTCTCAGGACAGGGAAGGGGTGAAGGAAGCAAGGAGGATGAGCCAAGATCCAGGACTTCTGTGTCTGGCTTTGACTGGCCCATCCACAGAAACTGAAGGGAGCTTGGCTGGGCAATCTGCCAGGTGAGCTCAGCCAACCAGATTCCCCAGTGTGCTGACCTCTCAGAAGGACAGACGCTGGAGGACAGATTGCTGGGGCAGAAAGTTACCCAGAATGTGGAGGGGCTCTGAATCCCTCCAGGGCCTGTGGTAACACTGTGGCTCCACTGAAGCTCTGTGACCGGATTCCAGACAGAGCCATTACAAGCTGCACAGCATGTCCTGAGGGCTAGATCACACTTCAGGGACTTGTTCTCACTGTCTGCTCTTCTATCCTTGCCCCCAGCCTTTCCATCCGGGAGTGTCTAGGGACTGTGTCCCTTTCAGACCGTAGCTATCAGGAGGGCCAGCGGCCAGCAGCTGTGTACAAGAAGTTCCCCGCCAATGCCCCCACCTGCCCCTAAGCAAACACCCCTCCTCTACTCTTTCCATGCCATCCATCTTGCTAAGCCCAGCCAGACACCCTGTGTGGCCACATGCCATCCCTTAAAAGAACTTCTGTGCTGGGTAGAGTGACAATCACCCAGAGCCTGCCTGCCAGGGCGTCTTGGTGTCCCAGACAGTGTCGTGGAGCCCAGGCCTAGCCAGTGAGGGAAGGAGGCGGAGCAGACACTACCTATGGCTGTCTTGCATGGCTGGGTTTGTGTAGTGCTGATAGCTGGGGTGGAGACATTGAGCCCCAAGGGCCCCCGTCTACACATCTGCAGGAAAGCAAATCTCTCAGTCTTCCACTTAGAAAAACTGGTAAACTGAGGCACACCAAACCAGCAGGACTTAGAGCACATGGTATCTCTTGATCTTGTCTCCCTAGGCACTTTTTCTGAGCCTCCATGATGGCCCCAGTCATCACAACTGTCCCCAAGAACCATTATCTATGGGCTGCAGGGGATGGTCCCCTCAGTGCATTGCCTGCGTCAGAAACCCAAGGACCTGAGTTCAGATCCCCAGAATCCACATAAAAAGCTGGGCACAGGGAGCTGGAGAGATGTTCCAGCAGTTAAAAGCACTGGCTGCTCTTCCAGAGGACCTGAGTTTAATTCCCAGCAACCACATGTGGCTCATGACCATCTCTAACTCCATTTCCAGGGGATCCACTGCCTTCCTCTGGCCTCCATGGGCACACAGACATATATGCAGGTAAAACATTCATACACATAAAACAAAAATAAATCTTAAAGACAAGTTGAGCATGTTGGCTCAGATCTATAAAGCCAGCACTATATATATGGGGGGGGGGCAGGTGGATCCCTGGGGCTTTAACCAATTATGAACTCCAGATTCAGCAAAAGGCATTGTCTCAAAAACAAGGTGGGGAGTGTCTGAGGAAGACACTTGACAAGATCCCTGGCCTCTACACGCATGTGCACCCACATGTATCTACATACCCAAAAAGAAACATCATTTTGATTTCCTTCCTCATTAACCCTGGGAAGCAGCCATCACTCCTCAGGAAAAGCGGGACGAACAGAGAAGCAGAACTCATAAATATCTCCCCAGGGCTCAGCCAGGATTAGAACCCTGGTCTAGTCCGACTCCAGCACCCTCATCTAACCACTGGCTTCCTGTCTGCCACAGCTCTAGAAGCCCAGCTGGTCTCTGGCTGTGTCTCCTCCCCACTTAGCAGAGAGCACTTGATAGGCATGACTACATCTTCCCCCTCTAAGCACCCATGCTCTGACGTGAGGTCCTCCCGCTGATCAGTCAGAGAAATGAAACAGAGAATGACCCTGGGGCTGGTGAGATGGCCCAGTGGGCAAAGGCATTTGCCACCAAGCCGGATGGCCTGAGTTGGGTCACCGGAACCTACACAGAGGAGGGAGAGAATCAACTCCCCTCAAGTTGTTGTCTGACTTTCACCTGCGCTCTGTGGCACATACACTGCCTGCACCCCGATGGATAAATGATGAAAAAGTAAATAAATAAATAAATGACCGGTCATGGTATCTGTACCATCAGATGTTTACCCTTCCCTGACCTCTGAGCACTAATGCTCAGCATCACATCCCAAGAATCCCCGGCTAAGAGCCAAATCAGGCTCAGGGTTTGGTAAATCTTTCTTACCTCCACTGACCCCTGGGTAAAAGTGGAAAAGACCACAAGGTGGCTAGCCTGAGGCCACACAGCTTCGCAGTGTAGAACAGGCTGAGCACACTCATGGCTCCTGAGCGACTTTACTTCGGCCCTCAGACATAAACCACAGTAAATCCATCACCGGTCCCCCCATCCCCACTCCTCACAGACCAGCAGCTGGTGCAGGCCTTGACAGCCACATGAGACCAATGTTCAAGCCATCTTCTCAGGTCACAAGTACCTGGCATTGCCATGGCAACCCTGGATCTGGAGAACGGCTCTTGTGGGCAGAGGCCACAAGAGTGGCCAGGGCACATGTGTGTTGGACTGCTCTGCAGTAAATCAGGTGTGCCCAACCTGTAGCCTGAGGGCTGCACGAATACTAGGATAGCAACAAATGTGGCCCGTATCATTTGTGGATGACAGTGACATACGGCAAGGTCACA
Source organism: Peromyscus melanophrys (assembly GCA_902168415.1). NCBI lineage: Eukaryota > Metazoa > Chordata > Mammalia > Rodentia > Cricetidae > Peromyscus > Peromyscus melanophrys. The sequence continues at coordinate 23,905 of CABHPR010139374.1, read as the reverse complement.
AGGTTGAACGCCCCCTGCTTGAAATAATCCACATTAACCCTTTAACACGAGGCTGGGTCTTCCCTAAGCTCTTATTTCATTAGGGGTGTGTGTGTGTGTGTGTGTGTGTGTGTGTGTGTGTGTGTGTGTTGAGGGGAGCACAGAATAGAATATAAAGGCAAGATACCACCTCAATTTTCAGCCACAGTGAGGGGACTGGAAGTATAGAAAGACTGAAGAGAACCCCCACTGCATAGCCCCACACCAGCCCATGGCAGCAGCCTCAGCAGGGTCCCTACCATCCCTCTGCAGACCTTACCTCATTGTTGACAAAGCAGTACAAGATGGCCACCATCAGGCCCTGGAAACAAGAGGCGTGTTAGCAGGAAGGGACTCAGGAGGAGGCACCCGGGTGACTAGCCTCTGGGATTCCTCTCCTCAAATCAAGCAGCCCAGATTGGGAAGAGACAAGGGTTAATTTTTTTTTAATTTTCCAAAATAAATTTGTGTGTGTATACGTGTGTGTTTATGTGTGTGTTTGTGTGTGTGTGTGTGTGTGTGTGTGTGTGTGTGAGAGAGAGAGAGAGAGAGAGAGAGAGAGAGAGAGAGAGAGAGAGAGAGAGAGAGAGAGAGTTTACATGCACCATGTGTGTGCAGGAGCCCTTGGAGGCCAGAAGAGGACATCTGATCCTCTTGGAACTGGAGTAATAGGTAATTGTATAAGATAAATTGCCTGGCAGGATGTAGTGGATGGCAGTGCCTCTCTCTAGATGCCCAGATGCCCGGGTCCACATCTGAGAAGGCGTCTTGTCCTATGGACTTACAAAGAAGACTGACTTCTGTGTCCGAATACCTGGGGATACCCGCTCTGGCTCTGGTCCCACCGTGTGACCTGGGGCCCAGATTGTTCTCTCAGGCCTCATCTTACTCATCTTTCCCGTCTGCAAGCTGGTGCCTGCCCCTCCCTCACTTTGGGACATCCCCAGGCACGTGTCCCCAACTGTGAGTCACCTGGAAGGAAGTGAAGGAGAGCTCTGTGAACAGCTTGATGAAGCGGAGGGTCCCTCGGGCATGTTCGTCCATCACAAAGGCAAAGATGACCTCATGTGTCCCCAGGAGGGGGATGAGCGTCAGAGTGGACTTGGCAAGTCTGGAGATAGGGTGAGACGGCTTGTGTCATTCAGTCACATGTACACAGATTGCTCTTTTCTCTCTGTGCCCACCATGGACACTCTTCACTGAAAATACCCTGGACAAGCTGCCTTGGTGTGTGTGTGAGAGATGGGGGCAGAAGTCAAGACTCAAGAAGCTCAGGGGCTGTTAAAATAAAGAGAAAAGCTTAGGGGTTGCAGACCAGACCTGATGGGAAAAGAGGGCTACAGCAGGCTCCAAACAGAGTGCCCCAGATTCTCTCTCTGGTGAAAGGGAAGGCCAAGGGCACCCCTGCAGCCATCTTGGTTAAGGTACCTGCATTTGATGTCAGTCTTGCACATGAGATTAGCCTTCAGTTTGGATACCACAATACAGATGACCCGGATGAAGATGAGAAAGTTGACCTACAGAGCACATGGGCAGGAGGCTAGGACCATTCACCTTCCCCCAGTCATTAGCCTGGTCCCAGGCCAGGTCCACCAGCTTCCAATTCAATCCCCAACTCTGTCACTCACCCCAATAGCAAAGAGAATGGGCAGTCGAATGATGAGCCAGTAGTTCATGTTGGAGTTCCTGGTCCAGCAGCTGGGGGGGGGGAGGAAGAGGCACACAAGGTATCCAACTGGATGGAGGCTCCAGTGGTTAGTGCAGGACAAAGGCATAAGTACCCAAAGCCAAGCAAAGTGCTACACCCAGCCACAGATCCATGCAGAATCCTGTAAGTGCATCACATACCCCACCCCAGAGTCCTCGATACATGGCCACACGCAGAGAGACCCATGCCTCTCCCACATCGTCACGGACCTCTGCAAACAGTCATATGCACACCCAGCATCATACACAAAACAACAGGCTATTCACTCTGATGTTCATAAAAGCCATCAGGAAGGCATCATGCACTGCAAAGGCCAGCAATATTGATCATCATACCATCCCAGGGCAGGTTCAGGGAGTAGAGATTAGAGACGGAATTCATATGCTAAACTCCCGCTGGCCCTATGAATCCTCCCAAACAAGTAGTAAACTTGTGCTCCAGGGTGCAAGAATCCAATAGATTATAAGGATGAGACCCCAGCACACTACACTCCTGCAGCAAGACACTCACCCCTCATCCTCATAGAGGTATTTGACAATGCCCCAGGGGATAACAAACAGCAGAGGAACACCTAGTGGAGAGAAGGAAAGACAAAGAGGAGAGAAGCTGGCAGGACAGAGCTGCTGCCACAGTGCCCAGGTTCCTCTCCACACCCTGGACCCCTCGCATCTCCAGCCCCTCTACCTTCCTGGCCCTGAAACAGTGCTTGTGAGAATGGAGGTGAAGGATTTCGCACTCATGTTCCACATTCTTCCTCACAGAGTTCTTCATGGTCCAACCCCTCCTGTGTGCCAGGTGCCCTGCCAGGATTTGTCTCCAGAATCTTGGCTGTGACATCCCAGGACAGACACTCAAGTAGCACAAGATCAGTACAACGTGGTGGGGAGGCCATGCTGGGTGAGGAGGGGACCAGAAAAACTTTCTGATGCTCCATCCTCCCTCTTTTCAGCCCAGATGCCCATCTCAGTCCACACCTTAGGTCCCAGAAGCCCCTTCAGGTGTTTGTCCCTTCCCTTCCCCATGTACCTGTTCGAGGCCTAGAAAAGAGACAAGGCCTGTCCCATTTATATAGGGGCCTACACAATTAATAACTGCAGCAGCAATACTTCTCAGTGAGTGCTAGGGTTTAGACACGCGTTCATGTGACACTAGATGGTGGAGTCTTCAGAAGATAGGGCCTGTGGGCAGTCCTTCCAAGAGGAGATTTTGGGACACTCAGCCTGTCCAATCTCTCATTTTTGCTTCCTGGCATGAGGTGGACTATTTACTCACTCATATGTACCCCAACACTGCAATGTGGCACCCCCACAAGAGGCCCAAAGCAAGGAGTCTGCCTAATCTTTGACTTGAATCTGCAGAATGGTGATCATATAAATAGCCCTTTTCTCTTTATGATAACAATATCCCAGGTATTTTATTATAGCAATGCAAAGTTGACGAATATAGCTTAGAGATAGCCACTTAGATGGTTCCCAGTGATCACTACCTCTAAGTATTCATACTTGTTTTTTGTTGTTGTTGTTGTTGAGACAGGGTCTCAAGTAGTCCAGACTGGCCTCAAACTTGCTTTTTTTGCTATAAAGTCAAAGATGACCTTGTACTCCTGATCTTCCTCCATCCACTTCCTGAGTACTAGGATTATAGACTTTTGTGCTCTCTCTCTCTCTCTCTTTCTTTCTCTCTCTCCCTCTCCCTCTCCCTCTCCCTGTCTCCATTTAGTTGGTGAAGTAGAGGGAGGGGAGTTGTCACACCAAGAGTGTTCCCTGACAGTCTACAGAGAGCTCCTTACAGCAAGGAATGGAGGGCTCCTACCCACAGCTCCATGAGTGAGTGAGCTTGGAGATCAATTCCCAGTCAAGCCCTAGATGGCAGTAACTCTGACTATCAGATCCAGCTAGATATTCTGAGTCAAGGATACACAACCATGTTGAGCTCAAGACTTTTGAGCACAGGAACTGTGAGATTGTAGTTTGTGGCTCTAAGCAGCAAAGTTCAGAGGTCACTGTTAGACAGAAATGGAAAAGAGTCTGGCTGGCTCCTAAGGTCTACAGGGTAGACTCCCCAGAGCTCAGTCTGTGCTGAGCAGGTAGGCTGGTCATCCTCTCACGGCAGCTGAGGAGATGGACAGGAGGAAAGAACACATGTAGGAGCAGATTCTGGGACTGTAAGCCTACACCCACTCCAGCCATCCTCAGAGGCTTTCTGCATCAATAGCTCATTACCTGCCTCTACCTAGGCCTTTCTCAAGTTGGTCACGTGGATGTCTGAGGTAGGTCACAGTGTGCACATTAAGGTGTGTGGACACAGGTTTCATGCACGTGGTGGAGGGTCCATGCATGTGCACATGTGGTTTTGGGACATCTCTCCCAGGTGTACATTTCCAAGGCAGAACCACGTCAGAACCTTTCCAACCACCATCATCAGTGTCCTCACTCATTGGTGTCCACACAGTCACAGCTGCTGAGCAACTTGTGTGTCTGGATCACCATATTGGCCCATGATTCAGAGAGGGGAGGGGAGGGGATCTAACAGTGCACAGCTGGCCAGCATCTATTAGGTCTCCTTATTGGTCCATTTACTAATGTTACTATTACGATTGTTTAAAAGTTTTATTACATTCAGTGTGTGTGTGTGTGTGTGTGTGTGTGTGTGTGTGTGTGTGTGTGTGTGTCCCCATCCCTATCTATGCTCAAAGGTGTGTGCGCAAAAGTGTATATACCCATGAACATGAGGGCCAGAGGACAATCTCAGATGTCATTCCTAAGGATCTGTCTACCGTGTTTTTTGAGCCAGGGTCTCTTGCTGGAACCTGGGGTTTACCAACTACGTTAACTGATTAGTCAGTAAGTCCTGGGCATCCATCTATTCTGTCTCCCTAGTACTGGAGTTACAAGCAGGTGCCACAACTCTTTTATATGGGTTCTGGGGAATCAAACTCCAGTCCTCACGATTGTTCAGTAAGCACTTTCATGAGTGAGCTATCTCTTCCCACTCTCTTTATTTTTACACAGACCAGCCATCCAACATCCACGATACTTTATAAACAGGCGTTCATTTGGACTGGACAAATAATGGGATGGCCTAGGAGGGGCCTGGGACACAGCATAGACCCTGTCCCATAGAATATGCCCAGTAGGAATGGAATAAATATATCAACGAGAGAAGGGAAGCTCTCCAGACAAGACCATGCAATTTCTTAGGCCATACATGCACAGAAACTTCAGGTGGTGAGTCCTCCATCAGTTGCTGTTCTCTCTGAGACCTCACTCCAGAATGAATGAGCTTGCTCGTGCCACCAGCCAGCTCTGATGAGCTTCATCCATGCATTAACATCTGTCACCCACCAAGGTGACATTCCCCTTGAAGGCTACAGTTCTCCAAGACAAGCCAGGGGAGAAAGGGCAACCAGAGGCACAGAACAGGTCTTGGGAAGTCATGTCTTCCCATCAACACTGATCTCCCTTCTGGGGATGCCCAGCTGCTCATGGATGGCAGTACCAGTTGATGTACCTTTTAGAAGCTTTCCACAGCTCCATCAGTCTTACTTTTAGTTCAGCTGCACAGGAAGCTAGAAGATGTCTGCCTATCCTGACTCAGGCGAGGCCTCCTGACATGGTCATAGAGCATGCAGGTCTCTGTGACTCCTGTTTTCTCTCTGACTCTGCCTCTCCCCACCTCAGTTCCTCAAAAGAGATGTCCTTGTTGGGGAAGATGTCCCTGAGGGTCCTGAGCCCTGAGCTAGGATAAGCAAGAAAGACCTGGCACCCTTCCTTCCCCCATATCCTACTTAAAGACCTCCAGAGTACCATATGTCTCCACTGACCCTTACAAATTCCCTGCTTTCCTGAACACATCACTTTGATTGGTCCTGCCCTCGGGTTGCTATGGTGACAGATACAAACAGCACTGATGTTATTTCCCAGAATGGACAGACGCTATCCGTCCCACACACAGAGGAAGCCCTTCCCTGAGTTCTCCTCAATGGCCTGTCCCTGCACCACCCCTAGGGAGCATCAGGACTCTCCAGATGTCCCAACTGATGGGGTTGTCTGGCAGGATAAAGAGGCCTAGGAAGGAAGGAAAGATCTAGTAGGGTGGGCTGGGTCTTGGAGGAGGAGAAAGAAAAGGGACTGTCGGGAATCTCTGCATGCTGAAGCTAGGGCCACTTTTATCTGTACAGAGACCTAAGCCTGCTCAGCAGAACCAACAGAGGACTGAAGAGACAAGCAGAAGCCAAGGTCTGTGTTTGGCAAGTGGACAACAAAGCCCAGAGTCAGGAAGTTAGTTGCCTCTTGGGACTCAGGGTCTGCCTTGTCTTCAAGGCCCTATTGTTCTCTGGGTCTTAGGGACCTTCATACTTTGGTTACACTAAGCCCCCACTAGAGCTCCTCATCCCTGGGGTGGCTGAGGAGCATCCGAAGAAATAAGCAAGGTGCAAGGAGATTGCAGAGGGGCTGAGAGAACCAGACAGCAGAGTCCTAAGGGGCTGGAAACCTGAGGCGGCTTCCTGGAAAGTGAGCTGGCAACCTTGCGATGAGGAGGATGCTCCCAGCACCAAACAGCATCTTGGAAGGGCAGGATGAGGATGGGAGAGCACACAGTCTGCTCTGACTGAGCTGAGCTGTCTCCGGAAGCCAAGGCTGAGAGGGACCAGAATAGCTCTAGGGACTAAAGGTATGGCATGAGGAAGAAAACCCTGGAACTCCAAGGGGAAATCAAGAAGGGCTCCAGCCCCCCACCCCCACCCCAACTGAACTGCAATCCTCCTTACCCTCCACGTGACTCTCATGTGGTGAGAGGTAGAAACACAACCAGAAATGTTCCAGCAAAAAAAAAAGGCACAATGGTTCTCAGTAGACTTTTTTTGGCTAGAACATTTCTAGCTGGGCTCCAGGCACATCTGCAGTCCACCCCTTTCCTCAATGATCACCTCTCCCAACTTGGCTCTCCTTTGAATCCTTCCCTCTATCATTACAACAGTATCCTACCCCCGACCCCACCCCCCACCCCCCGCCCACCGTGAGGCCCAGGATGTAGCATCTCCCACAGGACCCCTGTTGCCCTGCACTGGGTATGAAATGCTCTCCCCACAGGACCTTAGTATTTAAGGACAGTATCCTCTATGGTGTGGTGGCAAGGTTAAGGGTCAGGGTAGGGGGATGTGTGGTCATATGAGAGTAGAAGTGTCTATTAAGAAAGGAGATTTATTTTCACAAAAAAGACAGGGTAGGGTCTACCACCCCTTGCTGAAGGTTCCCATGGAGGTGGGGAGGTGAAGGACAGTAGGCCTTACCCCAGCCTATGCTCAGGTACAGCTTGAAGAGGCGCTGCTCCGAGAACACTGAGAAGGCCAGCAGCGTGTACAGGTACACACCCTCTACCAGCAGCCAGTAGTAGTTGGCCGCCACGCAGTACTGCATGAGCAGGAACACCAGTCGGCAGCTTAGAGAGTCCTGAAGACAAAGAAGGGTCCCGTAGGGACAGCAGCCCTGCCTACACCTGCCGCTCCTCACTGGCCTGGCCTGGCCACTGTCCTACCATGCTTAACACAGGATGAAAGCGTTTTCATACGGCCAGGGCCACTCCTGGGAACTGTCTCTGCTTTAGTTCATTGAGCCCTCCCTAACCTGAGAAGAAAGTGCCTGCTATTGTCCCCATGCTGGGAAGGGAACTGAGTCCTGGAGAAGTTATACGACATGTCTGAATTTATATACAGCTAGTGCATGGCAGAGCTGGGATGCAAACTCATGTCTGCACCCAGAGTTCTTCCGGTGTCCCACTGAACTCACTATGGCAGAGTCTCTTACCTTGGACTCACTTGCCCAGGGTGAACTGTCTCCTCCATCAGACTAGAGGCTTCCCGTGGTGGACTTCCTCTTCCATCAGATTGGGGGCTCTGGGTGTTGGACTGCCTCTCTCATCAAACTAGGCCTCTCAGAGTAGACTGTCTCTCACATCAGACTAGGGACTCCCCAGGTTAGACAGCCTCTCTCATCACACCGGGGGCTCCCTAGCGTGTATTACCTCTCCCTTCAGACTAGGGGTTTCCCACATGGTAGACTGCCTCTCCCATCATACAGGACTCTCTGAGGCCAAATCTGGATACTTTTGCTTTTACCCATTCCAGACTTACACAGTGGACCCCTTCACCAACGTCCTTCCCTCCCCAGGCTCCCCGGGCTCCCCGGGCTCCCCAGGCCACGCCATGCACCTGATACGAAAGGAGTCCATCCCACTGGTGCTGTTGGGCAGCTGTGCTATACATCCACTTGAGGGCAGCATCCTTGATGAAGACGGACAGGGCTCGGAGGATGAAGGATGCAAACAGGTTCAGGTGGATGTAGTTCCGGGTGCAATGCAAGTGTCTGAGGGAGAAAGCAGGGCCCTTCCCTGGCAAGATGGCCAACGCTGGCTCCCGGCCAGCCCCCACACACGTCAGGCACGTGTCTCTCTCTGGGACTATGTTCACATCTTCCTTCCTCTGAGAATGTCTTTCTTCCTCACAACCTTTGAAAACCCCCGAAACGCTGCCTAAGAGGCCCTCAACCAGGCAGTCACCGCCTGTTTCCTACCCATCGTCTCTCCCTGCCACCGTGTCTTCTCTCATACAGTTATAGGTAACCAAAGCAATGTATGTGCCGGATCAGTCTTCCCAGTGGGGGCTTTGATTCTTTGGGACAAGACACTTCTGGACTGTTCTCTGGGGCAGAGTGTGTCTAGCCATACCGTAGAAACTAAGAAGGAATTGGGTACCATGTCAGTATACTCTCCAGTAAAAATGTGTAGCAGGGCCGAGGAGACGGCTCAGCGGGTAACAGCGTTTGCTGTGCAAGCGTGAGGACCTCAGTTCAGACCCCCAGTGCTCACCTGGAAAACCAAGTGTGCACACCTGTAACCTCATTGCCGGGGTGGGGGGTGGGGAGTGGGGCAGAGAGACCAGAAGATGACTGGGGTTTGCTGGCTGCCAGCCTAGCTCCAGGTTCAGTAAGAGACCCCGTTCTCAAGCTAATAAGGCAAGAGTGACAGAGAGGGACATCCGATGTTCTTCTCTGGCTTCCACATGCTTGGTATGCAAGCCATGTGCAGAGCATGCAAGCATGTGAGCAAACATGCATGCACACACACACACGCACACACACACGCACGCACGCACGCACACGCACGCACGCACGCACGCACACACACCACTGTGTGGCACACTGGAAGTCTGAGGGCACTTCATCTGCTCAAAGGCTATCTCCCAAGCAAAAGGCAACTTCATCTTAACAGAGGAACCTTTAAAACCAGCAGCCAGACGAGGACGTGCGCTCTCATCACCTCTAATGACTACGCTACAGACCCCAGCACTTCAGCAGGGCCACGGAAGGGGTGAACCAGAACTGGTTATGGCTTATAGAGGAGTCTTTTCAGAGAAACCCCAAAACAATGTACGGGTGAACTAAAGAGCTCGGCAAGATTGCGGACGGCTTCCCTGACACATCCCAGCAATATGCAGTAAAAAGAAATTGAAGATCCATTCGGAAGGTTCAATTTGATTTCCTGAATCTCTAACAAGAGGATGGGTAAGATCATTATAAGCAACATAGTAAAACTGGCTTAAGATTATCAGAGAAGTCTTAAATTAGTGGGAAATACATAATCACACCATACTTATCAACAGAAGTGCCACTGTCACTGCCCCATGTCAAATAATGAATTCAAAGCAGCTGTAATAAAATGTCAACTTTTTTTCATGGTACTTAAAAAGTTTACAAAGAATAGCTAAAGATCAAGGGTAGTGTGGGGTCCTATGGAACCATCAAGTGGCCCTTTCCTGTAATCCCAGCACATGATAGGCTGAAGCAGGAGGATCAGGAATTTGAGGCAAGTCTAGGCTACAAAGCAAGGCCTGGTTTCAACAAGACAATCCCCAGAGGGGCATGATTTGCACACCTATAATCCCACCACTTGGAAGGTGGAAACAAGGGAATTAGGAGTTCAAAGCCAGCCTCAGCCACAAAGCAAGTTCAAAGCCCGCCCAGATTACATGAGACCCTGTCTCAAAACAATCAATACCCAAAAGAAACCACAACATAGGAGTCTTTGCCGTAAGACAGCTAGGATTTCTCTGTGTCTACGTATGTGATGCCTGCACATATGTGTGCATGTTCGTGGGTGTGAGTGTGAGTGCACGAGTAGAGGTCGGATGACAACCTCAGGTGCTAATCCTCACCGTCTACCATGTTTGACAGTCTCTGGTTCATACTCCTCACACCAGGCTGGCTGGTCCAGGAACTTCCTAGGGTACTCTTATCTCTGCCTTCCGTGCCACTGCAGGAGCGCCAGGCCACAAACACATGCCACCAATCATATCTGGATTTCTATGGGTTCTGGGGATGCAAACTCAGGTTCTCACACTCGGGTATCAAATGTTTAATTCACTGAGCCATCTCTGCAGCCTGAGAGATGGGATTTATCTTTATTTCTCCTTTAAAAAATGTTATTATGTTAATTAATTAATTTTATGTATATATGGCATATATGTATGTTTGGGTCCACAGGGTACTTGTGTGGCAGCCAGAGGTCTGGGAATGAATTTGGAGGAATCAGTTCTTTTCTCACGCTGTGTGGATCCAGGGATCAAACTCAGGTCATCAGGGTTGGCCTTTACTTACTGGCCCAAGACCTTAAGTTTCTAACAAATCTTTAGGAGACAAAGTGCTATGGTTTGGGAATAGGGTAGATAAACAGACCGACAGAACAGGATGTAAACAACAGAAATAAACCTACGAATCCAGGGGCCCTTGTGCAAACCAAGACTGTCAGCAAAGGCACAGGGCAATGGCCGCATACCTCCGGGGGAGGGGATAAAATCCCAGGTTCTCACCTGACACACACTTAATCCCAGTGGACTGAAGAGCCACGGGGCAGAATAAGACCCTGCAGCTTCTTGACAGGAACAGAGCTGAGTGGCTTTGCAACCATCAGATAAGGAAAGATCGCTCAAGGGAGAGCCAAAAGAAATCTAGTCTTCAGGAAAAAAATTAATAAATGTCTATCGATTAATAAAAATAACTTTTGTTAATTAATAGTTCCTATTGATACGTTTTACTTATCAATAAAAAAAAGATAGTTGGCCAATTTCATTTCATTTAAACATAGAGCTCCTGTGTATAAAAGGCATCATAGAGTTAAAAAAAATTGGCATAGATTAAGTATATCTTGGGTTACTATCCAGATAATAAACGCCTAAAACAAGCCATGAAAGCCAAATAAACTAAGACTTAAAAAAAAAAAAAAAAAAAAGCAATGAGCAAGCAATACATAGACTAAAATATGAAAATAAAAATCTCTCTGGGGGCCAAAGATAAGCAAATTAAAATCATAACAGTTCTTTTGCATGCTTTATAGATCAGCTTCACTTAATTCTCAAAATATTAAATGTGGGTAGGGTATGAAGCAAGGGGAATCTTCTTCGCTGGTGGCCAGAGCACAGACTGGCAGCAGCAGCCTGGCAAGCCACCTAACACCAGCTGACAAAATACTGAAAACATAGCAGGTGGTTATTGGTGGCAACTGGGGCTATACCTCTGGGGATATGCCCCCAGGAAACACACAGGCAGAAACCACAGAAAAAAAACATTGTAAAGTTTGTAATGCAGAAAGAAAAAATCAATAAAATGCTTCAAAGATCCACGACCCGTGTGATGACACAGGAATACAGGGACAGCTCAAGTTAATGAAACAGGACTGCCTGTATCAGAATGAACCTGACGAAAACACAGTGTTGGATTCCCACCCCCTTGGAACTGCAGCAGGACATGGTCACTACACTGTTAAAAATATCAGCGGCCCACGCTGTGTGTTCTTATAGACACTCAGCAAAGGAGTGCAAGGTAATGAGATGGAGTGGGAATCAGGTCCTTACAAAAAAGGATTAGCGCTTCAGGGGCGGACACAGGGACCTGATGGATGTGCTTTGCTTTGTGTTGTAGCTCAGGCTAGCCTGGAGCTTGTTTTGTTTTGTAACCCAGACCAGCCTTGAGCTTGTGGTAATCCTCCTGCCTTGATCTAAGTGCTGGGATTATGGGTGTTTACCCGTAATCTGACTTGGAATAATTTGTTTTTTGTGGGGTTTTTCTTTTCATTTTTCCTGTAGGTGTGTGCATGATTGTATGTGCATGTGTGTGCACATAGGGAGGCCTGAGGATGATGTTGGGAATCTTTGGCCATTGCTCTTTCATCAAGGCAAGGGCTCTCAATCAAACCCAGAGCTCACTGAGATGGTTAGCCTGGCTAGCAAGCTTGTTCTGGTGATCCTGTTTTAGCCTTCCAAGGCCAGAATTATAGGTAAGCCATCAAGCCCACCTAGCGTTTATGTGGCTTTCTCAGGATCTGAACTCTGCTCCTCACATTTATGTGGCAAGTACTTTAAGTGCAGAGCCCTCTCCCCAACTCACAATGCCTTAGTTCTAAGAGTGTATTCCTATATGCATTTTCACTATACTTCTGACCCTCTGGACTAGTTCACAATAAGAGTATTTGATATGATTTGAATATGAAATCTCTCTGGGATGTGTAGATTGGGATGGTGACACTATTTAAGGGGTGATGAACACTTTATGGGGTGGAGCCTAGGAGCCTTCGTGGAGGAAGTAAGTCACGAGGGGAGTGCCTTTGAAGAATAGACTCACTCTTCAGTCCCTTCCTCTCTCTGCCTCCTGTCCATCAGGAGACGAACAGCTCCCTCTGGCATACACTCTCATGGCCATGATTTTCTCCCCAATCCCATGGGGGTCAAGTAGCCAAAGACCAAAGCCCCAAAATCATAAGTCAAAACGAAGCCTTCCACTCTGAAACTGTCCTTGCACATACCTCTCTGGCACATAAAAGTAGCTAACACAATACTCATCCAATGAATGCATTTATTGAACACTGACTGTATGTCCAGTGTTGTCCCAGGTGCTTTAGAGACAAGAGGAGAAAAAAAGCATCCCCTGTTTTTATTAAATATTTATGTTTATTCTTTTAAATATGTGTATGTTGTGTGGGGGGGGGTATGAGCACATGAGTGCAGGTCCCACAGGGTCCAGAAGAGGGCACCATATCCCCTAGAGCTGGAATTACAAGTGGTTGTGAGCTGCCCAGCATGGGTATTGGGAATTGAACCAGGGTCCTCTGTAAGAGTGGTATATGTTCTTAAATGTTCATCTCTGCAGCCCCACCTCTCCTATTCTTGATAGTCAAGATCCCAAGGTTTCTAACACCCACAATTCTTCTGACCTTAAACTCAGTTTCCCTCACTTATCCCAGAGAGGTTAAGGAAGCTGCTTCTCAGCCCCTCCTCAGCTAGGTTAGACCCAAGAAAGAACTTTCCAGTGGCGTTCCAAGACAGCTCCAAGACAGTAGGATCTCTAGCCACTGAGACTTTCCTGAAATCATGCTGAACTATTGATTATTATCTGCATGATGGATGTGACTTCTTGGAATTTCCCATCATCTTACCATCCACTGTTACAATTCGTGTGTGTGTGTGTGTGTGTGTGTGTGTGTGTGTGTGTGTGTGCGCACACACACACACTCCTATGCAATTTTTTGGAGTGCACATGTGCAGTTACATGGTGGAGATTAGACTGAACACACACTGTTGCAACCTGTGTTTTCAACCTCATGTTTTCCAGGAAATTCTAGAAAGCAGGACCCCGACTGCTTTGGCTTGGGATTCCTCTACTATGGAAATGAGCACAAGACAGTCCTCTCCCTCCCGTCTTGAGCTCCCCTTACCTGAAGCCAACAAGGATGGCTGAGGCGATGACCAGGGCAGAGAAGGAAAGTGCGTAGCCCACGGTGTAGATAATGTACAGAGACAGGAGTTGTTCCTCAGGGGAGTTCTGCGTGCATAGAGGGACATAAGGATGTATGCACAGCCTGTGAGCCTCCTCCTCCCACAGCCTTCATTCCAGAGTCCAGGGACTGAGGTGACCTGGGGCCCCACCTGGGATTCCAGGATTAAGGAAGAGCGTGACCTATGGAAGTGGTCCAGGGATGTTTACAACCTGGCTCCAAGGTGAGCACACATCACCTTTGGCCAGACGGCAGATGTGCAGAGTCACCCAAAGCATGGGGACAGATGTGACAACAGCCAGCCCCACCCACAGCCTAGAGTCTCTGCTCCCATGAAGCAGACACCCAGCAGCCCCTTCCCAGGCTCAGAAGCCAACAGCTTACTCTCTCCCCTCGCTTGGACTCTTCACACTCCGACAGGTCCCTCCAGGGCAGGCTGGAGTTGTCCTTCTGCAGCCAGAGGCCCTCAGCCGTGCAGAACCGGTACACATGGCCCTGGAGCACTAGAGGAGGGAGACATGGCAGCTGAGGTCCAGCTAGAAATGAGCAGCCCACCCAATGTTGTCCTTATCCTTTCCTCTCCTGGGGGATCCCCGCTCCATTAGAGGACTCTTCTGAGTTAGTAACACAGGCACGTCCTCTGTGTTCACACTTACACATACACACACAGACACACACACAGACACACACACAGACACACACACGCATACACACACACACACACACACACACACACACACGCACACACACACACCATGATGATCCAGGTACATGACAAGAGATTGCACAGCAAGGATCACCCAGTCACCTTCATCTGTCCCTCTTAGCCACCCAGGGACACAGTTGAGTAAATCCATAGCCTTTAGACAAGACAAATCTAGTTTGGATCCGTCTTATCCCCCAGCCTCAAATTGCACTGTTGACAAGGTCTGGTGCTGAGCAGAAGGGACCCTGCCAATCACAGTCACCCTCTATGATTTCTGATATTCCAGACTCAGAGTCCTTCCCCCTCCTGCATTCTTTGGGGGATAGACAGCCCTACAACTTAAGCTGTCTGGTACTGAACTTCTAAGAACAAAACTAAAGCAACCTCTCCCTCAGGGAGCCCCAGTGTGAGGAGACATGGCCTGCCCAGGGAGCCCCAGTGTGAGAAGACTTGGCCTGTCCTCAGGGAGCCCCAGTCTTAAGAGATTCAGACTTCCTCTCAAAGGCTTCTAAAAGGAGCACAAAATGTTGTAGTGCCGTCATAACTGTTGCTCTTGGAAAATTTCCCTTCAAATCAGGAGACAAAACTTGCTCCTTCAACCAACCCCTAGTCCTATGTTCAAGAAGGAAACTGCTCTTTGAGACCTGCTCCTCTGAGAGAAGGCAACAACTCGGGCCCTGCCCTCATACAGTTCCCAAAAAAGAGCAGTGAAAAGGGAAATCAGCAGGAACCCAACACAGCCTCAGCAGAGCTGGGAGTGGGCTGCCACATGTGGTCTTCACATCCACTCGACTACCAGGGTGCTGGGACAGTTCCTATCAGGCTCTACTGCGGACCTGTGGACCTGTCTAGGGAGATGAGGGAAAGGAGTGGATTTTTAGCCCAAGACTCCATACAAGGCCAGCAGAGCACCCTATCTAGGAAATGCCTCACTTGTTGCCTCCCTGTAGTAGAACATAAATCTTTCACCAGGGCCAAGGAACAGGGTAGGGGTGGGGGGTGGGGACAAACAGGTTGAAGGAGGTGGGGTCAGCACAGGAGAGTGAGGAGGGCAGCAAAGTCAGGGCTGACTGCAGACGATTTAAATTCTGTAAGACTGAACAACTTGAATCAGCGAGATGGATCAGCCTGTAGAGATGCCTGCTCCCAAGCCTGCTGCCCTGAGTTCTGTCCCCAGGCCTCACACGATCACATGATCGGAGGAAAGAAGCAGCTCCTACAAGCTCTGATCTCCATGAGTGCCTCGGCATGTGCCTTCCCCCGAATGAGCAAATAAATGTAAGAAAATGGTTTAAAGACCAAAAGACTTGAAGGACCGGCTATGGGCGGCAGCCAGTGTGGAAAGGAGCAGCTGGGGGCGTGGGATGGGGGAGGGTCCAGAAGTTACCAGGAGCCCTTGGTGGCTATAGCTGGTCAGTGTTGAGGTGGAGAGATTGTCCATAGGAGGAGGCTAATTAATGTATGTACGCGGCAGACTGGCAGCTGCATCCCGTGGGAGACATACCCAAGGGACTCCCACCCCAGGGGCAGGCTTTCAGTACAGAAACCCAATCTCCCAGCTTCTGAGACCATTGTTCTGTGGCAGGGAGACTTACTGTTGGTCCTGTGACAGCCTCTTCCAGTACAGTCACGCACCTGTCAATCAGGCCTTACTCTTAACACCAGCCCTGCCACCCAGCACCCAGTGTGGGCCGTCCTCACACTTCTTCCCCTTCGTTCTCTGTCCCCTTCAGGAATAGCCCCCAAGTGAAACAGCTTTGTAGTATCACTACTGTTAGAGGAGTCCGCCCAAGTGCATGCGTGTGCACGTGCAAGTGTGTGGGGGAGAATGTTTGCGTGTGCCCACAAACACACACGCATTCCTGTGCATGGAGGCCAGAAATCGATGGTGGATGCCTGGTGTCTCCCCCACAACCAGCTTACGGTTTGGACAGGCTCTTTCCCTGGTCCTGGAGCTCACTGACTCGGCTAGGCTAGCGGGCCAGCCAGCCTCTCCCCTGGGCAGGCACACCACACCACAGCCAGCTTTTTACATGGTGCTGGCAATCTAAACTCAGCTCCTCTTGCTTGCTCAACAGGCGCTTTACCAACTAAACTGTCTCCTCAGCCTGAAACCTGCGTTGTCAGAGACTTTAACAAAACCCCGAGAATCTGATGGTGGCTCGTCCAGTGTGAGTCGTGGGCTGAGCCCCAGAAGCATCTCTTAGGACGTACAAATGGTTGGGCACATATAAAGGCAGGGGAGAACAGGTGCGTGGTCTCATTTTAGCATCATGAAGGGCCATCCTCAGGTCCCCAAATGCTTCTCTCATCTGCTGCATGGATGCTTAAAATTCTTTAATGGGAGTCCAGGCTTCTGGTAGATAACAAATCTGTCTTTGGCTGTAGATACACCCCAAGAATGGTGACAGGGACCTGGGCCAACTTTGTGGGGATGACACTGGTACAGAGCTTGCTCTGCAGTCTGAATGGGAGGAAGTGGGGAGAAGGAACCTTGAGAGCTAGGAGAAGGGAGAGAACACAGCGCTAGATTCTTCCCACAGCTGGCACAAACCAGCATACAGTAGACACTGTACCTTACATGCACTATGCACACAGTAGATACTGTGCCCTGCATGCACTGTGCACACAGTAGGTACTATACCCTGCATTCACTGTGCACACACAAGGCTCTGAACTCTACGTGCACAGTGCACACAGGAGGCACTGTACCCTATGTGCACTCTGCACACAGTAGGAACTGCACCCTACATGCACTCTGCACACAGTAGGTACTGTACCCTGCATGCACTCTGCACACAGTAGGTACTGTACCCTGCATGCATTGTGCACACAGTAGGTACTGTACCCTGCATTCACTGTGCACACACAAGACTCTGAACTCTACATGCAGTGCACACAGGAGGCACTGTACCCTACATGCACTGTGCACACTTCAGGTGCTGAACCCTCCATGTACCGTGCACACAGTAGGTACTGTACTATTGTAGGCTCCCTCCCTACATGCACTGTGTATGTTGTCTCTAAAGACTATTTACTCACAGAATCAGGCTTTGAATACCTACTGTATGCTTACACCTTAGAACATCATAGCCACCTCACCAGGTTAACCATTTTACAGATGAAAACACTGAGCCTCTGAGAAGCCGAGCGGTCTCAAGACCAGGCTGATAGGAAGAAGCACAGGCAGGATTCTAACTCCCAGCTCTGGGGGCTAAAACTTAGCAGCCAGAGTTGTGCCAAGAGCCCATCGTGGCCAGGTGCCATTTTCTCCTGTCTTTCCCTGGGTTTGGATTTCCACACATGCCAATGTGGGCCCCAGACAGCCTACAAAGCTCTGAGCTCTCTGCTCAGGGCCAGCTTGGGGGTGGGAAGGTAGTGTGTGCATGGATGTGTGTCTCCTTGGCTTAGAGTCGAGAGATCACTGTGTCTCAGAGGAGCGCAGCCTACAAGTTCATCTGTCAGTTAGCCCTCGTTAACATCAAATATTAAAAGCCACGGCTGGATACTGGCTGAGCCCATGGTCCCCAAATGCCCTTCTTGGCTGGAGGTGGGTGGTCTGGGCAAAGCCCTGCTTATCAGCCCAGCCTTTATCTAGCCTGTGAGAAGCTGGCCAATCACAGCCACGGGCTTGGCTTGGTGTAGTCAATACGAGGAGACAACCAGGCGGCCACATGCCAGGAGGCCCAGGCATATTTCATTAAGTCAGCCCCTGGTGCTGGAAATAAAACCCCCAATTAAACACTTCGCCTCCCGGAAGCTGCCACGGCGTCTGTAATCAAGCTAACAGCCACCCTTCCACGTGGACGGCGGGCACTCAAAGCTGTCGAGAGCCGCTCACGAATCTATTAGCTCCTGCACCCTGGCAACAGAGGGGGCTGGCAAGGGCCGGGGGCCCCCATTTCTCAGATGGAGATGCTGAGGGTCAGCGAGGCTGGCACCCCTCCCAAATGTAACAGGATGGGGGCAGGGTCAGCGGCAGGGGCCGAGAAGCTTGGAGCATCGGGATTCAGGATGAGGCTAGGTTCGGAAGTCCCGACTCAAGTGCAAATCCTGGTTCCACTCTTAATCAGCGGTGGCACTTCGGGAGCGTTACTTCCCCGGCTCTCAGCTTCCCCATCTGTAAAATGGGAACCATTCCTAGGAGAATGTGCAGGAACAGCCTGGTGCATGGTGGGCCTTCGACCGACACACAGTCACACGGAGGCCTTGCTACCTCCCCCGGCTTTGTGAGGCCCAACTTGGGCCTCAGTCTCCCCTTGGTAACCCTGGCTTGCTCTAAAAGCTCCCAGGCTCAACATTACTCAGGGGAGGCAGCCTGTCAAGAGTTTCTAAGAATTGTGAGTGATAGGCTATTTTAAAAGCATTTTATGACCCTCATATAATTAGGACTAAGCTAACAAACAGGTAGGAACTGGAGAGGAGGGGCTAATGAGGCTGGGATGATGTGTAAGGCGTGGGTCCCTGCTCGAGAGTGAATGGGGCTGCCAAAAGGCCTGGAGACAGCCAACAGGCTGGAAGGCCTCACAGACCTTCGAAGACTCTCCCTTCTTGTCCTGTGTGCACCAGACTCTCCCATTATGGTCCTCTTCTGACTCTCTCCCTCTGCCCCTTCTACACCCTCTAGAGCCCTGAGTCCACGATGACAAGGATCAGAAAGCAAGGCGTAGAATGGTTATCTTGGGACACTGCGCACCTTGGAGGCCAGGGGTCTTGGCCCTGTGTCCAAGGTGGCCCCTGAGCATCCGCCCTCCTCCTGTCTGCCTAGGCCTGTTCTCCCAGCCTGGTCCCAGTGTCACCTGTCCTGATGTCACCCCCCAGGAAACAGACATCTCCGACTCCCCCCACGTGCCTCTGCTCGGGCCATGAGGTTGACCCTCCGACTCCATGTGGCTCCCCTGCAGATGTCACCCAAACATAACTCTGACTCCAGACAGGGGACTTAGCTCAGCTATGCTCGTTGGCTGGTTTGAATTTAGTTCTCTCTGAGGCCACCCACTCCTCTGCCTTGTTCTGAACCCCAGAAGGCTGACTCCTTCAGGGTTGCACCACACAATTCTTGCCCTCCATTACTGGTCATCAGGAGACACCAGCAGAAGATATCAGGATGAGAAAGAAAGAACCTGGGTGGCTTCGCTCTCTCACCCCTGCCCTGCTTGGTCTCTCTGTGGGCACCCTGCTGGTGGCCTCTTTACCCTAACTCCAGCCATCATGGGGACCTCTGGCCCCAAGCCTACTCCTTCCTTCTCTGGCCTTTGGGGGTGCTGAGGGCTGTCTATTACACTCCCTTCCTATTCTCCCCTGGGTATGTTTTCTAGAGAACCCGCCAGAGACAAGGCCTGCCTGTCATCTCCCTGTCCCCAGCTCACGCTGTGAGGCATCTCCACCAGCTGCTCCCTGAGGCAAGCTAAGAATGCTCCAGAGGTGGCCCCTTCCTCATCCCCCACAGCCCTGGGTGGGGCTAGGGAGCCTCTCTAGTATGGTGATTGCACTGTGTGAGTCCAGTGGGTGTCTCTGTGGGTCCTCAGCTCAGGAGAGGGGAGGCAGAGCTGGTGATCTGGGTGTCCAAAAAAAAAAAAAGGAGGGGGAGTAAATTAGCCTGGTGAGAAGGGAGGGGAGGTTGCTGGCAGGGGGCCTGTGCAGAGGCCGTTATCTTCATGGAGAAAGCAATAAAACCGTGTTCGCTCATAAACGGGCACCACCAGGACCTATTTCCTGCTCAAATAAAATTAAAGGTGATGGATGGAGCCGCAAGCACAGGCAGAGCTGGGGGCGCTTAGTGCTGAGTGATAGGCTCTGTCCCGCGCCTGGCTCCCTGGGGTCTAGGGGCTCAGCCAGGATGCCCAAGCAGAGGTCCCAAATCTTTGAGGCAGGGAACCTGTGCGCCATGCAGGAAGTTGCTCAGGCACGTAGGGCGGGTGGGAAAAGTGAACGGAGACTTGTTTTCCCCCCAAGGGTCTCCAATCCTCTCCCATCCACATCCCTTGGCTCCATCCCAGCTCCCGAGTGAGCAAAGAAACCAGCGCACAGAGAGGTCTAGGAACTGCTCCTGACCACACAGCCACTGGGGTCCTCAACAGGCAGGGCCACAGGATCGCACGGCTCAGAGGGCAAGGGCAGGATCTCGTTGCTCTGACTAATGCGTACCCAGCCAATGGAGGTCATTCAGACCCCTCACCTGTCTCCAGCCCCAGGGCCACACACACGTGCATGCACTGCCCTGCTCCCAGGAAGCCTGGCTCAACAATTACACAATGAAATGCAGAGACTAACCCCACCTCCTGGACTGACGCCCAGGTCTGCCAAGCCAAGCTAGCTGTGTGTCTTGAAAAAGTCAGGTCATATCTCTGTGCTTCAGCTCTCTCATCAGCGGGAGGGAAAATGGGAGTAATTGCCTCAGAGAGTTATGGGCAGGATTGAATGAGCGGCTTGCCTGTCAACAGGCGACATGTGCTGAGGAATTCTGAGTGGAGGGCCACTGATCCACTTGGAGCCTGCCTTTTTCAGACCCTGGTTTGTGTTGAGTAGCACAAGGAGAGATGGGTGGGGCCTCTCTAGAAGACCTGCCTGAGCCCCATCAGACCATAGTTCATGCTAAAGAGAAGTTCATGTCCGGCCTGCCAGGCCACCTCCTCCAAGAAGACCTCTGGCTTCTCCCAAGCCTGACCTCATTCCTATGCTTGCTCACAGGCTGGTTTCTGCTAAGGATAATGGCCAAGAAAAGTATTAGGTTCTCAGGATTCCACCAGTCACCACCTCATTTGGAACAAGAGACAAATCTCTCAGCGCCCCTGTTTCCTCATCAAGGCAAGCGCATCCATCCCCCAGGCAGCACTTAGGACAGAACTAGACTCAGTTAGATATTCAATAAGTACGGGCCATCATTACCTTATGAAATATCTTTGCTGGGCTGGGCAAATGGTTCAGTCTGTAAAGTGCCGGCCAGGCAACATGAGGACCTCAGTGTCGTCCCACAGCATCCATGTAAGAAGTAGGGCATGATAGCATGTGCTTGTCATCTCAGTGCTGGGGACACTGAGACAGCAGATCCCCAGGGTTTGCTAACGAGGTGGACAGTCTGCGAGGATAACCCAAAGTTGACCTCTAGTCTCTACATGGAGGACCGTACTGGTGGACCCACTCCTGTACATAACCACGCACCTCCGCACCTATGAACACACACACATACACACAAGTGTCTTTTCCCTCCTTGTGAACACTGGGACTCCTTGCAGCAAGAATGCGGGTCCCCGTTAGCTCCCACAGAGCCTTAGCATGGGAATTGGGATGGAGCAATAGGTCTGTAAATTAACACTGCAGTCATGAGCACCCTGGCCCTCTGCATGGCTCTGCAGGAAGCGAATCTCCCACCAGGTCATACTTTCCCCAGTGTTGAGTCTCCCCTGCAGGCAGAGGTGGGCTGGACAAGGTCTAAGGGGCCAGCCCACCATGCCCTTGAGCACTGCTCCCTGTGAACTGTTAAAAGAGTCAGGAAGAGCTGAGGTGTCAACTCTAGGACACACACACACACACACACACACACACACACACACACACACACCCCGCAACGACACTCCCTAGGTATCTCCTTTCTGTCCCCCATGATCGGTTCCTCCCTCTTAGCTCCTTCGCTGACCACTAGGTCAGAGGGTCTCATTTCTGTCTTAAGTGACATCCCACCCCTGTCTGTACAAACATCAGATTTAGGACACCTCAGGCAGTTCCGACACCTGCCACTGCTGAAGAACCACCATCGAAGGGTGGTCCACCCTCCAGGGGGCCTGAGGACGTTCTGGGCCACCGGTACTGGGTCCCAGAAGAAGGGAGTCCATGTCCCATCCTGCCCCAGAGTCCTTGGAACATAGAAAGGGACACTCACCACTGCTGGCCCAGGGCAGGTACCAGGGGCAGCTGACATTCACGAAGGAACCTGGGGGCCCATCTGGCCAGCAGGCGTAGTCATCAAAGGTTCGGTTGCAGAAGAGGCCTGTAGAGGCAGTGGAGCAGCCCTTGAGTCCCAGGCTGCTATTCATTCTTCCTTCCTATCTCTTCCCCAGCTACCGGGAGCTGCACTCCCCAGCCTCTGCTGAGTGATCACTGGATGTTGAACATTCTTCCCACAGGGATCACTGGACCACTGGACACTAAGAACTCTCCCCATAGTGCTCACTAAGCACTCTCCCTACAGGGCTCACTGGATGCTGAGCACTCTCTCCACAGGGATCACTGGATGCTGAG